>PVHY01024306.1:0-19798 GCA_004024945.1 Uropsilus gracilis
GACCGGGCGCGCGGGGGCGGGCCGGTCTGGGACCGCTGGCCCCTCCATGCGCCCCGGCTTCCAGGGGCTGGGGGCTTCCCGGTGCCTCCCAGGCCGGCTTGACCTCCCACTGGGGAGCTTACCCAGGAGTAGCCAGACGCTCCTCGCCCCCCCCTGGCTAGGGGGTCCGGGGCGCCCGAGCTTCTGCCTGGGCCGCGGGCGGCCGCCATCACCCGCTGGCGGACGGGGCTTATCCTGCTTTTATTTTTAATATTTATTGTCTTCTGCTGGGTTTTGGATTTTTTGTTGTTGTTGTTTTTCCTTTTCTAATTCTTTGAGTTGGGAGATTAAATTATTTCTTTGGTTAATTTCTTGATTTTTTATATGAGCCTGTCTATGAACCTTCCTCTTAAAACTGCTTTTGTTGAGTTCTAGACATTTTGCAATATCGGGTCTTCTTTGTCATTTGTTTCAAAGTAGGTTTTAATTTCTTCTTTAATTTCCTCAATTACCCAGTCTTCATTTAGTAGCATGTTATTTAGTCTCTCTGTATTGGACACTCTTCTTGCTTTCTTTTCATTGTTGATTTCTAGTTTGATGCCTTTATAATCAGATAAAAAAAGTTGATACTATTTTAATCTTTGTGTATTTATTAATGTTTGTCTTATGTCCTAATATGTGGATGATTTTTGAGAATGACCCATGTGCACATGAGAAAAAGGTGTATTCCTTTCTTTAGGGGTGCAGTGTCCTTAGATATCTTTTAGGTCCATATGGTCAAGATCTTCATTTAGAGCTTTTGTGTCTTTGTTTAGTTTTTGTCTTGTTGATCTGTCCTTTGGTAAGAGTTGGATGTTGAAATCACCTCCTACATATGTATTTTCATCAGTGTCTGTTTTCAGTGCTGTTAGTAATTGTCTGATGAATTTTGGTGTTGCCTCATTTGGTGAGTATATGTTAATAATTGTTATGTCCTTGTGTGATATATTGACCCTTTTACCATTCTATAGTGTCCTTCTTTAGCCCTTGTCACCTTTTTTAGCTTAAAGTCTTTTTAATCTGCTGCTAATATGGCTACCTCTGCCTTCTTCTGGGGGGCATTTGCTTGAAGAATTGTTTCCCAGACCTTTACTTTTAGTCTATGATTATCTTTTGAGTTCAAGTTTGTTTCCTGCAGGCAGCAGAATCTTGGGTTTTCTTTTTTGATCCACTCTGCTACTCAGTGTCTTTTGCTTTATGGATTTAGACCATAGAAATTTAGGATTATAATTGATATTTGAGATTCTGCTGTTGATTTTTGGAGGTCATTTTGAAGTTCCCATTTGCTTTTTTGTTTTGTTCTATTATTGATATTTGAGATTCTCGAGTTGGTTTTCTGGTGGTCATTTTGAAGTTCTGATTTGCTTCCTTGTTTTGATCTTTCTGTTTATTCTTCTGTTGGTTTTGATCTTATCTTACCAGTCCTAGAGTCTACAAAACTTTCCACTGGTATTTACCCTTTTCTGAATAAATTATGTCTCACTCTGATGGCTCATTGAGCACAAAGCTCTCTCTGCATATTCAGTGCTCAAGAAACATTTGTCAGGTGATGATGAAGTATGCAGAATATTAGCCCCAAAGATGTCCACATCTTAATCCTCTGAAACCTCTGAATATGTTACTGCAGCAAAGGCAAGTTAAGAATGCACATGAAGTTTAAGTAGTTAATTAGTTCACCTCAAAAGGGGAGATTATATTGGATTATACAGAAGGGCTTGATGTGATAACAAGATCCTAGAAAATGGAGGAAGGAGGTGGAAGAGGAGGTCTGAATGACATGACAAGAGAATAGGACTTTCTATTGCTGGTTTTGAAGATGGAGAAAGGAAACTAGGAGCCAAGGAATGCAGGCCACCTCTAGAAGCTGGAAAAGGCAAGGAAATGAGTCTTCCCCTAGAAACTCTAGAAAGGAATGCAGTCCTATCAAACTCTTCATTTTAGTCCACTAACACCCTTTGCAGATTTCAAATATCCAAAGCTGATAATAAATTTGTAGTGTTCTTAGTCACCAAATTTGTAGTGATTTGCTATAGCAGAAATAGGAAACTAATACTGATGGCAAGAAATGACTTTCCTGTGATTATATTCATGGGTGCTGGAATTCCTATTCTGCCTGTGAAGAATATAAGGTCTCAAGTTTCAGAACTAAAAGTTACTATCTGCAGTCCCTACTATTAGCATCACATGTGCTGGGAGTAAATGAGTTAGGACAGAAGAGTAAATCATTTTGATATTCCAAAATTTATTCATAGACCATTGCTATTTAACCATAGAAGTCTTTCATATTTCTTGTATATACATTTCTAATATTTCATATTTATTATAGCTTGACATTTTTAATTTTTTAATTTTATTTTTATCTGTCATCAGTATAAGATTAAGTTAATTGATGTATTTTATATCCACAATCTGACCCCATTCCTTGTAATTCTAATAATATCTGGATGTTATCTTGGATTTTATAATTTTGAAATTAATGAAGTTCTTTTCTATCTAGTAAAAATAGTCACTATTATTTATTTAAGGTTGAATAATATAGAGGAAATACAAATGGCCAACAGGCACATGAAAAATTGTTCATCATCACTAGAAATTAGGGAAATGCAAATCAAAACAAGAATGAGATACCACCTTACACCAGTAAAAATGGAAGGGGCAACAACAAGTGCTGGAGAGGATGTGGAGAGAAAGAAACACTCCTACACTGCTGGTGGGAATGTAAACTTGTCCAACCACTATGGAAAGTTGTGTGGAGGATCTTCAAATTAATGAAAATGGAACTACCATTTGACCCAGCAATTGCTCTCTTGGGAATCTACCCAAAAGAGAACTCAATGTGGGTACAAAGGGACACCTGTGCTCGAATGTTTACTGCAGCATTTTTTATAATTGCTAGGACTTGGAAGCAACCTAAATGCCCCAAAACAGATGACTGGATGAAAAAAAATGTGGTATATATACACTATGGAATATTACGCATCAATTAAAAATGACAAATTTGTTGATTTTATGATAACATGAATGTACTTAGAAGAAGTCATATTAGTGGAAACAAGTCAAAAAGAAAAAGACAGAAACCAAATGGTTTCACTAATTATGGGATATAGGGGAAAAATAAACAAAAGCCATGAGAAGTCAAAACAAGCTAAGCACCAAACTGAAGGACACAACTTTGGGAAGGGGAAAAAGGGGGAGAATGGTGGGGAGGGTGGGAGGGGTAAATCCCTGGGATTACAGTGATGTGAAATTTATATATAAATAAATTTTTAAAAATAAAAAATAAAAAAGCTGAATAATATTTTTCAAAATATAAGATTTATGAAGAGAAACACAAAGATAGACGTCCTGGGTGATAGAAAGTTGGGATCAGTTATGCTGTTTGATCATAATGACAAGCATTCATCATAGAAAATTGAATTTTATATTCAATATTTGTCAAATAAATGTTCTATGCAAAATGGGAGGAAATCAAAAATGAATAAGATAGAGCCCCTTCCTTCAAGAAGTTCAAGTACAGCAGGAGGGACGGAAAGAATGTCTCTAACATGTTGGTTATGCAGAAGTCACTGACTTCGGAGTGTACCATTTATTTATAGCTCCAGGTGCAAGTGATTTTGCTTTCATTATTGTTTATTTTGCAAACCTGTGCTTCAAAGAACAGACACTATCTTGAAGTGTTGCAGTGAGAAAAGTGAGGCTATTTTCAGGTGCTTCATCTCTGTTCTTCCTAATAGATTATTTTCTCTGTCATTTTCTGTTCCCTGGGAATAGAATTTGACTCAGTGTTTCTTATTGGGAGAAGTTACTTTTCCTTGGGTTATATGAGTGATTAATTAATGTCATTTTTGGTGCATGTCAGGGTCACTGTGGCAGGAGGACAGGGAAAAACTTTAAAGTATAACATAGGTAGAACAATTGTTTACATCTTTAGAATGAAATATTTGTAACTTGAGGAGCCCTTATTTGTTCCTATAAATGGGCATAAGAATAAGCCAAGTAAAATATTTTGCAGTGTGGATTGAAAACTTATATAAATAGTAAGAAAAATTATAGGAAAATTGTTGGGTGAAATATTGGTCAAATAATTTATGGATCCTTTAACCTTCAGTAAATACCAAATAATGTGCTATTACCTGTTGGAAAATATTCACTCAGATCTCTGTTGCTTCCCTTACTTTGGAATTGTAACTCCTTTGGACAAAACAATAGCTGGTCTTTCCACAATTTCATGGTTTACTTCTGATATAAGACAATGTTACTTTTAATGATATCAAAACAGGTGAAAGATAGAGCAAAAAGCAGGAGATTATATTCCTCCTTTCAACCCACTTTAAAAAAAACAGCCTTTTCATTAGTATAAGTCTTGTAGTTTTTGCCATTGGTATTATTCTCTTTGGAAAAAGCTTTGTTCCTGGAAGCTATGTTTAACTTTCCTTGTTACTTTGTGATGGTGCATGGGGTGGTGGGATTGGTCTTGTGTCCTAAGGGAGAGATAAGCAACACTCCACTCATGATTACCTATTTCTTATTACACTTTTATAGAGAGCAGGTGTCGGTAGCTCTCATTATTTTTGGCCTGCTCTGATAAGCTGCCAAATGTTTGCTTAATTGGTCATGGAGAAAAAAGGCAGAATGGCTTTGACTGTCTAAAAAGTAATCTTTCTAAAGATACCACCTTCAGGTCATATTTTGGCCAAACTTGAGCAGTCTCAGACTAAACTTGCTTTAGCTGGTGTACTGGTAAAGATATTCTTGTAACCATGTGACCCTGGATCAAAACTTTTTTGTTTTTTTACTGAATAATTTATATATATATATATATATTTCACATAGTTTAATTTTTTTATTTTTAAAAATAATTTATTTATATATAAATATCACATCTTTGTGATCTCTTGGGTTCATCTCCTCTTCCCTGACTGTTCCCACCCTGTCCCACCCCCACCCCCCAAGTTTTGTACTTTAATTTGGTTGTTGGCTTGTTTTGACTTTTCTTCTTGGCTTTTTGTTTATCTTTCCTATGTCCCATATAGTAGTGAAACCATTTGGTTTCTGTCTTTTTCTTTTTGACTTGTTTCTGCTAACATGAATTCTTCTTTTGTTACTGACTATAAAAGTCTGATGCTAAATAAACTAGAGGCCACAGTCCAAAAGAGAAGCTGTTAGCCACTTCTGTCAAATTTCGACTCAAGTGTCAATCTTTACCCTCCCCCTTGGGACCATTTGATCATGTTGCAGCTGGCTCCCGACAAGCAGTGTCCAGAGAGAAAGGGGCTTAAGACAGGTGAATCTGAAATTTAGGTAGAAATGGACAAATGTGTAACTGGGGTAACACAGGATACTACAACAGAAAGTAGGAGTGCATGGGGAATTTGAAAGTCACTTGTGGTCAGTGAGTGCCTAAAAAGGGAAGCTTGAAAACTCATGCCTTGCATCCTGTAGTTCTGACTCCAGCTACTCTACAATGCCCATCCAAGTCCTAGTAAATAAGAATTTTCATTTTAAAGGATCACCAGTTGATTCACACAAACGTTAAATCTGAGAAATTGCTCTAAAGGGTCTGCAACCCACAAGGATTCAAAAACCACCAACCTAAGTAGGCTTGGAAAGAGATTAGATGGAAACAGTTGGCATCTGATCTCACAAACTGGTTTAATTAAATTCCTCCCCCCTTTATTTCAAGATCATTTGTCTTTTAAGAACTAATTTAAAAAATAAACCAGCCTCCCCTCTGCTTGAATCTTCCCAGATCACAAACTATACAAATTCCTCCTCTTTATTATTAATCCAGGAAAGGGATGAGTTTTGGTGAATAAACATCAAAGGTTTCAGTTATAGCCCTCCTTTGATCTTTAAAGGAAATATGTAAACAAACAATAACTCAAAATCCCTGAGACTTTATTTAAATATAAATTGATTTTAGCACCTGTCATAGGCTATTCAGCTGGAAACAGGAAGGCGATTTAGAGGTCATTAAATTTTCTCTTTTGCTTTCAGGTCAGAACTCAAGGTGAATCATTCTCCTTAAAAATATTTTGAGGAACAAAATATAGCCATTGTTATGACTTAAGGCTCTTAACATTTAGAAATCTCAATTGAAAGTCAGCTCAGTTCCCTGGCCTTTTCTGAGTGAGCTGATCCAATGAATGGAATCCCCTTTTATTTTCTAAATGGCAGTCCAGCCAGGCCCATGAATGTGTGCCTACTGGGCTGGAAAAGAGCGAGCCAAGCTGGATACAGAGCAGGGGCTGGACAAGCTCTGAGGAAACATTGAATATATGCCTGTGTCTTGGAACAGACCCTCTTCCCTCTGATGCTTTGAGGCTATCAGGTGGTTTCCTGATAACACAAGCAGAGAGAAAATAGGTAATATTGGGGAAAGGTGTAATATTATATTATTATTTTATAATTGGTTTCTCAAAGAGGATTAGTTCATTCAAAGGAAGTTAATAAATATCTTGAGTTTGGGATAAGGTCCATTTTGTCAAGGAAAATTTCAATCTGTTGGCCTCTCCAGAGACTAAATCAGAAAAACAACACAGTGAGCATTAGCTCATTCAGTGTTCATTCAACATCTGTTCAACATTTTCTCTGTAACAGACAGCTTGTCAGGAGCTAATGATTCCACAGTAAGTCAGAGGGAGAAGCTTCCTATCCTCATGGAACATACATTCTGGTGGGAGGGGCAGATAAACACAATAAGAAAGAAATATCGTTCAGGCGATGATGACTGCTATGAAGAAAAGTGAAAGAGGTAAGGAAGTTGAGTGATGTGTGTGCTGGAGGGGTTGTTTTAGACAGACAAGGGAAGGACTCTTTGAGGAGATAAAATATCAAATAATGCTTGTATGTTGAGAAGGGATATTAATATCATGCTTCTGGCCCTTGGAGAAGAGCTCCTACACTGTAACTTACGCCACTGGAGGGAGTGAGGGAACAAGGATGAGTCCTATGCCACCAGTATCTCAGGGTCTCAGGGTCTTGGGTCCATGGATCTCAGGCTGGGGAAGCCCACCTCTGCCTCCACATGGGCAGGGGGTTGGGGGCTGGGCACCTCAGGAGGGCCCCCCTCTTGTTTACTCCAACCCCAATCAGACCTACACTAGGAATGAAAAATCTAGTCTCTCAGCTGCAGATATAATGGAGAGGAAAAGAAATACCAATGGCCCTGGACACATTCACCTGGGTAGGACAAGTAGCATGTTGGGAACCACAGAGACAAGAAAGTGAAACCAGCAATTTAGGTGATTGTCACAGATTTCTGCCTGCATCATCTCTGGGACTGGGAAACCAAATGCCTGATCCACAGATATGTGCAGCATGAATGAGGCTTCCTCCTCTACCAATCAACGAGGGAAGAAAGTCATCACGATGTGACTGTGGCCCCACAGCAGAACTGTTAACACGAGAGAGGAGAGGAGTTGGATCAACCACCTGCAGAAGTCTGTACCCAGCAGGGAACACTTCCACTGCCAGTGGCTGGGAGTTGAATTCCCAACCCAAGATATCAGAACTGTAGGGTACAGAGCCAGCACCATGTGACAGACACCAGAAAGGATCCTGGAGAAGCACACCACATATTTGCCTTACCAGTTCCTGACATGCTCGATCTGACTATCTGCCTCAATTAATTCTGGAGATCCAAGCAACCTCGTCTGTTGCTGTCCAGGAGTGCAAGTCTGCAGCGAGGAAGAAAAGGACATAGTTTCAGAAAAAGAAAAGACCAGTGGGCTAAACATGGACCAATGATTTGCAGTGAGAGGAGTTAGAGTGACCAAAGCAGGGAAGGGGGAAAGGGGAGGTAGGGTAGGAGAAGGAAGGGAGGGCCAAACCTAAGACAAACAACAACCATACAAAGGTGACCAATATTGTATAAAATTACAAAACAAAAAAAATAAAATAAAAACATCATGCTTCTTTAGGGTTCTAAGTAGAATGACTAATGTGTGGAGTGGACTAAGGCAGGAATGAGTTTGGAGGGCAAGAAGAACAGCCAAGTATTGTGGATTGAATTTTATTTCCTCAAAATTTTATATGTTGAAGGCATAACCCCCAGTACCCCACAATGTGAATTATTTGGATGTAATTAGTTAAAATGAAGTCATTTTGGGGTAGGGTAGGCTAGTAATTCAATGTGACTGGTATTCTTATAGAAGGGGGAAATTTGAACACACACATACCCCCCCTCCCACACACACAGGGAGAACACCACATGAAAATGAAGACAGTTATCATGGTGATGTTTCTATTAAGCAGAGTATGCCCAAGATTTCCAACAAACTGCCAGAAGCTAAGGGATAGGCAATGGAAAAGATTTTTCTTCACACTGCTCAGAACGAACAGATCCTGCCATATCTTAACCTTGGACTTCTAGATCCAAGAAGCATGAAATAACAAATATCTGTTGTTAGAGCCACTCAGCTCACAATATGTTATTACAGCAGTTCTAGAAAATCAATACAGCCTTTGTTACCAAAGAGAGGTGAGAGATGAGTTCAGAGAAATAGATAAAAGTCAAATTATCTAGGCCTTCTCAGGCTTTTGCAAATGTGCTGCAAATGAACGTAATCCATCATTTTCAGTAAAATTAAGGTGTCTCTGAAGACTAGAGAATGGTGAAGGCTATAGGTCACTTCTCCCACAATTTCCCAACTATGTAGAATAAGGGGAAATTCATACTAAATTCTATGACATATCCAGTTATTATCAATCAGGGACCAAAACTATCCTACATTTTGTATTGTACAATGGATCAAGTACATGCTCTCTGACCCTTAAGAACTCCTGCAAGGTCCTGGCAATAAAGATTTACCTAAAGCAGACAGGATAATAATATTGATACATGGTCTGCCAATATTCCACATGAAACAGGAAATCTTTCATTGCATGATCTATATTAGTTATCTGCTGTTACTACAAATTACTCCAAACTTAGTGTCTTAAATTAGCACATATCTATCATTTTGCGCAGTTTCTATGTGTCAGGAATCTGGGAGTGGCCTAGTTGGATGAGACTGTCTCGTCAAGTTATAAGGATGCTGACCAGGGCTACAATTATCTGAAAGTTCGAATGGGCTGGAGGATCGACTACCAAGATTCATTTTAGGGTAAATGAGTTGGTCAGGCTCTATGACCAGCACCTGTCTTGTTACACCCTCCCCATGACTGTACATACTTGGCCCAGTGGGTGTGCACATGTGTGAGTGGGATCATCTGGGCCGAGGAGGGAGATGTGGAAGGGGCAGCATCACCCTGAGAGGAGAGCACAAATATGAGAGTACAGGAAGAAGGGAATGCAAGTGAATACAAGAGGAAGCCCAGAGAAAGAGTGTGAAGACTCCTGGCAGGTTGGGAGATTCCTGCCCCTCCTCCAGACCCCTACCCCTGATGCCTAGCCTGCCTGCTTGCCATACAACTGACTTGGCTTCCCGACCTGGTATGCCTGGGTACCTGGTTCCCTGAGAGAGCACTAAAACCTGTAAAATTCACCAAGGGCACCAACATTCTTCTTTAACTGCTAGAACCAATAGAGAACCTCCCTGGAATTAATTGGCATCATGAACAGGAAGGTTCAAACACAGACAAAGAAGACATACCAAGTGGCATTGGCAGTTGGACAGTTCAACACACACATTCACTCATCTGCCTAGCAAGTTAGTGAGAGTTATTGGCAGGAGCTTTGGTTGCTTGCCACATGAACTCCTTACAAGGCTGCTTGCAGGTTCTCATAACATGGCTGCTGATGTCCCTCAGAGCAATGATCCAAGACAGAGTAAGGCAGAAGCTGCGATGTCTTTTCTGACTTTGCCTTGGGAATTCACTTTGTCACTTTCATTATATTTTACTAGCTACACAGGCCATCATTGTGTGAAGGGACTACACAAGGAAGGAATCACTGGGAACCCACTGGCAGGCTGGGGACCACACGGTGGGCTATTGGCCACCAAGGTTCTGAGGCTAGAATGCCACTCCTAGAAGTGCTGAGTTGCTGGGCTGGCTTGCCAGTTTTCTATCCTATTCATGCAAAGGTGGGAGCACCTGAGCATATTTCCAAGCCATTCCACATATTTTAAGCACAATTCAGTTGACCCATGAAATGTTACTACTTTTCTTTTTTTATATTAAATAATTAATTTATATACACATTTAACATCTTTGAAATCCTGGGGGTTCACCTTCCCTCCCTGACCATTCCCACCCTCTCCCACCACCCCCCACCCCTGCCGAGTTGTGTCCTTCAATTTGGTTGTTAGCTTGTTTGACTTTTCCTCATGACTTTTGTTTATTTTTCCCATGTCCCATATATTAGTGAAAGCACTTGGTTTCTGTCTTTTTCTTTTTGACTTGTTTCTGCTCATATGATTTCTTCTAAGTACATCCCTGTTATCATAAAATCAACAAATTTGTCATTTTTAATTGATGAGTAATATTCCATTGTGTATATGTACCACATCTTTTTCGTCAGTCATCTGGCTTGGGGCATTTGGGTTGCTTCCAAGTCCCTGCAATTATGAATAGTGCTGCAGTAAACATCCGAGCACAGGTGTCCCTTTGTACCCACGTTGAGATCTCTTTTGGGTAGATTCCCAAGAGAGCAATTGCTGGGTCAAATGATAGTTCCATTTTCATTAGTTTGAGGGTCTTCCACACAGCTTTCCATAGTGGTTGGACCAGTTTGTATTCCTACCAGAAGTGTAAGAGTGTTCCTTTCTCTCCACATCCTCACCAGCACTTGTTGTTGCCCCTTCTTTGGATGTTGGCCATTCTTACTGGTGTAAGGTGGTATTTCATTGTGGTTTTGATTTGCATTTCCCTAATTTCTACTGACGTTGAGCATTTTTCATGTGCCTGTTGGCCATTTGTACTTCCTCTTTAGACAAGTATCTTTTTAGTTCTTCTCCCCATTTTTTAACTGTTTTTTTTTTTTGCTTTGTTTTTGTTAAGTTGTGTAAGTTCTTTATGTATCTTTGTTATCAGACCCTTATCACTTGTATGGAGGGCAAAAAAATTTTTCCCACTCGGTTGTGTTATTTCTTTTCTAATGCTGATTATTGGAGTCTGTAATGCAAGGCTTCTAGCCTTGGGTCCTGGGGTTAGAATTCAGGGAACTCTGTGGGTTCTGGAAGGGAAAAATACCCTTTCGTTTTACCAGTTTCTAGCTACTCAATGTATCAATCCACTATAGTTTTATTAGCTGTCTCTGTGACCTATCAAAGATAAATTCACATCATGTTACAGCTATTGCCAATACGGTAAACTATCACTTATGCTGAGCATGATTTCAAAATCATAGTGATGATTAGACCTGCTGAGAGATCTTCTTATTTTTTGGGTTAATAAAGAAATGCATATTCATATGTCCAAATGCAATTTAATAGTTACATTTCAATACAATTGGATTTTTTTTTTTGGTAATTAAAGGATTAGGCCTCCACAAGATATGTCACTTTGGCATTTGGATTATTTTGCACTCAGTGTGAAATAAAACAAGAAATTTTTACCTCTCTTTTAACTACCTATAAAAAGAAAAACTAGGAGGATTACTAAGAATTACAATTTTTGCCATCAATAACTTTCTATCGAAGAGACTTATCTGTATAACAGGGCAAACATGTAATTATAGAGCAGCTAGTCTTTGTCATATAAATCACTCTCTCCTAGCCATGTGAATCCCTTTCTTCTCTCCTAGAAGTCTCAGGCCCCCATTCCATTGCTTAATGCCATATGTCATAAATATATGTATATATATATATAATATTTTAGTCATAGCTATAGTTAGAATTATCTATATCCTCATTTTGCCCCACTGGTTTTAAAATCTACATCCTTGTAGATTCTCCATACAGATGTAATTAAATGTTCTTTTCACCTCCTAATTTGTCTGATGTTAATTTGAATGCTACTCCAGACCAAGAAAAACCCAGAAGGTTAGGGGGAAATTTTCCTTTCTGCCACTACACAATCGTACATATTCTATTTTGTGCATTAAAAATATAATTCTGAAAGGGGATTACCAGCTTGCCAAAGGGCTTGTGGCACTGTGAAAGTATGTTATGAGCCTTGGCAATGAACCATGTGAAAATGGGAAGTATAGGTCAACCTGTGTGGGATATGAGAACTAAGTGTAAAAAGAACACATTTCCATATGTGGAAATAATAAGTAACGCCTGAGTAACCCTTTCAAATATCCAAAGCACACTTCTGTACCTTAGCTGTTTTACCTATTTACAATTGTCAGGTTCATTCTCAGGGTTGTACACCGGATTTGCATCATTCTGACCTTTAATTCAGTTCATTAAATAATTATTAAACTGTTACTTAGTGCCAGAAAAGCCTATGTGGATATTTTGAAGTGCTATATAGATTCTGAAAGACTAAAAAATGAATCCCAAATATCGAATGTAAGTGATGTTACAGATAAACAGGCACTCTCATACTTTGTTTATGTGACAAAAAAGTATGGGCATAAATTTTTGTAAGGCAATTTGTCAGTACTTGTCAAAATTAAATGGGCATACTTTTTGTCGCATACTTTGCCACATCCAACTCTCAGAATTTTTTCTTATGGAAACATAGCCATACTTGTACAAATAGATGTGTACCAGAATACTTATTACAACACTGTTTGCATCTTAAATTTCCATTTATGGGAAAATAATTATTAAATTCTGGCAATCCATAGTTGGAAATCTGTCCAGTTATGATAAAGAATGAGGTAGATGCAGCTTGTGTTGAATGAAAAGTGAAAAGAAAGTTGAGCAAAATATATAGAATGAGGCTATAAAGAATTGTTCAAAATTTGGAAATAAGGGCATGATAGGAGTAATAATTCACTCCTTTCCCCCAAGATCTCCATGTCCTAATTCTGGGACATTGTGAATATGTTACATTACATAATAAGGAGATTTGGGGTGTTGGGGAGTTTAGTTGCTAGTCAGTTATTCTTGAAATGGGGAAATTACTCTGTTTGGGGGGAGTGCGCTAGCTGTAATCTTTCTAAGTGAGAAAGCAATGCAAAGATGGAGGCAGAGATATTTGAAGATACTACACTGTTGGATTTAAAGAGGAAGAAAGTGACCACAGACTGAGAAACTCACTCTAGAAGTTGTAAAATGAAAGGAAATAGATTCTCCCAAAATGCCTCCCAAAGGCACATAGTCCTGCTGACACATTGCTCTCAACCTAACAAAACTGCTTTAAGACTGACCTGCAGAACCATAAGGAAATGAGTGTGAGTTTTTATAAACCACCCACTTTGTCATATATTTTAGCAGAGCTACAAAACTAATACAAATGACAATTACTTAAAATTTAAATTTCACAATCAGAGCATTTTCTAACATATCTATCTGAAGGTCATCTAATTCTCTAGCTCCAGAGGATTATAATTTAGCACAATTTAGTAACATTCAATCATTTTACAATTCTGTAAAACTGACAAGATGCAATGATACCATTTTCTTTCCACCTAAACAAAACACTATGATTTTGTTTTTTGTTGCCCCGTGGGACATTGATTCTGAGTTATTAATTTGATTTTAGCATTCCTTTGATTTTTTGCAGACTATAAAAATTTAAGTTTTCATATCCTGTTTCCCGTTAACTTTATCTTTCTGCTGTTTTCTCTTTCATGAATTAAAATTAAATTTTGACATGTGCTCACCTTCTGTTTGTATGAAGGTTTTCAAGGCATTTTGAGAATCTTATCTTTACTGTTTCATTTTTGTAAAAACAGAACAAAAATGGAGTGGGGGAGTTGGGGGCAAATATTCCAAACTCTTTTGAGCAGATCTTTGGTAGAGGAGGCGGGGGAGATTTGTTTGCAGCATTTGAATTTTGTATCATGATACTTATCATCAGAAAAATATATTACTTTAGAAAGCAAATATGTGCAAAACATGATTCACCCACACTCTCCTCAACATATTTAAGATCTGGTTGAAGAGAGAGACATGTACTGCATACTGCTAACTAGAAATATCAGGCAAATTATGATAAATGCCCTTGAAAGAAGGGGAGTATCCTTTACTGGGTGCTTATCAGATATCAAGTACCATGTTGGAATTTAGTATTTAATCATCATAACAATCCTCGGAGTTAGATGCTATCTGCCTCTCCACTTTTCAGATGAGGAAACTGAGACTAAGCAGGACTTGCCTGCAGTCACATAACAACAAAGGGAAAAGCCAGAATTTAAATTCTGGTATCTCTGATTCCAAAGTTCATATTGCTTCCATTCTAGAACACTGCTATCTACAGATAACTGGGAAGGATTATAGTCAGTAGGCATCTTAGCTTTGGCAATTTAGTTGGCGAGGATGTGGAGAGATGAGAACACTTTGGTGAGAATGTAAATTGGCATAGCTGTTATGGAAAACAGCATGGTGGGTCCTCAAATTGTTAAAAATAGAAATTCTATATGATCCAGCTATCCAATTTTTGGATATTTACCCAAAGAATGCAAAAACACTAATTTGAAGAGATGTACGTAACCCCCATGTTCATTGAAGCATTATTTACAGCAGTCGAGAGTGGTAAGTAATCTGCTTGTCCACGGTGATTAAAAGAAGATGAAACCCTGCTATTTGCAACAACATAGATGGACCTGGAGGGGATTATGTTTAGTGAAATAAGTCAGACACAGACAAACTGTGTGATCTCACTCATATTTAGTAAATAAAAACAAATGAAATCAATGAGCTAAGTAAATCAAAAACAGACTTTGAAACAAACAAATTGAGACAGGCCACTCATGCATAATACAGAAGAGAATAGACAGAGGTCCCTATTGTAATATTTACCCTAACTCGCCTGTGATTTAACCTGCTCTTGATGGCATTCTGCCCTCTATGTGCTCATTCTTGGCTTTGGGCTCCAGTCCTTACTTCCTTTCTTGACTCATTTGGTCCTGCTTCTCTGATTTACCACTTTTGCCTGTCTCACCTGACTATCCAATTTCTTTTTTTTTCCTTTAGATAGATTCATTTGCCAGTGAGACATTCCTCCCAGCACCCTCAGCCCCAGGTATCCTAACAGGCTGGCTCCTTTTTCTTCCCACCAGAAGAGTAGAATGGAACGGGGATGCCCAGAAAACTGTAACTTCTCTGGGTGTGGCATGGAAAGAAGTGTGTTCTTATGGTACCAACCCAGGAATTCAGCCCCAGAGCAAAAAGGCGGAACATATTTAACTGAGAGTGAAGTTGACTCTGGAGAGACAAAGATTAGGGCAAATCTAAAGTCTCCATCTCTATCTTGGCCTGGAAATGACTGGGGTGTTGGGTACTGATATAGAAGCAGGATTGCAAATGCTTGGCACTACGTGAATGAGTTTAGGTTCTGTTGCCTCATCATTGGAGCCTGTTTCTGCCTGGGCTTTCCCCGTAATACCTGACAGTGTCAGACAAAGAGAAATAAACAATGTGTTGTGAGAACACTGAGGAAAGTTTCAGCCTGCCTGGGAACTTTGGAAAGGTCCACAGATGATGTGAGATTTAAACTAAGTCTTGAAGGATAGATAGTAAAGTTGTTGCTGAAGGTGGTGGATGGCAATGCATTTTAACAGATGAGCGTTCCTAGCAAAGACACAGAGGCTTGAAAGCCCATGACCTATTTGCTCACTGAACAGGGAGTAGTTGGCTGGAATATAGTGTGCATTAGCTTGGTAAAAGACTCCAAAGGGCAGGCTGGGAGGTGGGGAATCACAGAGGTACTTATGCATATAGCTAAATCTTCAATCTGAATCTATCATGGTGGTGGTGGGGGGTCCACTGAAAGCCTTCAGAAAAACTTATACAGAATTATCTCTTTATTATACAGAAAAATTGACATCCTGGGAGGAATGAACAGTTCTATGAATTTTAACAATATGCAGATAAGTGCAAATATCACAATGATCAGAATGCAATTCCAATATCCCAAAGGCTTTCCTCAATCTACCCCTTTACAGTTACCCTCTCCCCACAGCCTATTCTCTATCTCTACAGTTTGAATGTCATATAAATGGAATCATACAGTACTAACCTCCTGCCCTGAACGTTTTGAGCAAAGGAGTGACAGAGTACGGGCTATTTCAGGAAGATCACTTTTGCGTTTGTGAGAAGGATGGATTAAATGAGGATAAAACTAGAAGCCCAGATGTAGGAGTTCAAACCAGAGATGACCGTTCTTTTGGCCCATGCAGTACATGTTAATTAAAAGGCTGATTGTAATTAATGAAAGCTATGGGAAGAAAATGAAACCAAACTGGGCCATGTTTACATCTGTCATGTTTTGATATACTTTAGTATTGTTGCACAAAGGATATGATAACATTCACACTGACAAACAACAACCACCTAAAAAGACAGATCACAAAAAAGTACATAGCATAGTCCAAATTTTATTTCTTCTAAAGATGTATACATATTCAAAGAATAATGTCTGAAAAGTATATAAAAGTACATTAAGTTTTTGATTTGTTTCTGCTGCATGGTGGATTAGAGGTGATAGCTTCTTTCTTCACAATAGTCTACATTTCTAAAAGCCCTGTTTTCTCTCCTCCAACTCTCCCTGCACTCTCTGATGTCCGGAGAATAGTTAAGAGAAGTACAATTCTTTTGTTCCTTTGTACTAGTTTATATAATTCTATCATATAGTAGACATAACACATCTCAACCAGTGTGTATTTCTACGCTATTGAGGCATTATAATGAAGCAACTGAATACAGTAAATTAAGAGCAAATCAGAATGAAATCCATCGCTCATACACTTAGTCCAGAATCTTATTTTTCCAAAACCTTTTTAATTATACAAATGTTCAGACACACATAAGAGAATAATAAAATATACTCTGATGTAACAGCACCCAGCTTCAACAAATGACATTTTGCCATTCTTATTCCCTCTAGACTCCAATCATTTTTTCTCTTTTCATATGCTAGAGGATTTCAACAACAATGTCAGAGTAATTACTTTGAACACAATCTATAACTGATAAGAACATCAAGAAATACACATAACTACTATACTATCATTACATACAACAAAATTAACAATAGTTCCTTAAGTCTGTACTCACATTTTCTCAATTATTTTCAAGTTGGTTTGTTCAAATTGGGATCCAAACAAGATCTACCTATCACACTGGGTTAGTAGGGCTCTTAAGTCTCTCATAACATTTCACTCTCCCTTTTTCATGTCACTGATGTCTTGAAGAAACTTGGTCATTTTTTCTGGATACTGTCCTGTACTCTGGATTTGGTCAGTTGCTTCCTACTGACATTGCTTAACTTGCTCTGCTGTTCCCTGTATTTCCTGTGAACTAAGAGATCTACAAATATGGTTAGGATTAGTGTCAATTCAGAGGGTAACTGGTGAATGGATGGCATGATGTACAGTGCATCACCTTATGAAGTACATTATGCTTGCAGATCTTATTATGATTGATGCTAAGATTCATCCACAGGTACCAGTGATGCCACTACAAGCCCCCTCCCCCATTGTAAAGACCTCCTTCAACCTTTTACCTAAAAATCATTACTTAGAGCCATTATTTTATTATGGAGTTGCAAAATGGTAATTTTTCTAATCCTGACATTTCTTCTAACTTTATTAGCTGGAATTCTTATATTAAAAAGTTTTCCCTCAATTATTTTCTTACACTAGGGGAGAATTTACCCAGGAAAGACAGGAAAATGCTTCATTTTTTTCTCTTTACTGTTTTCTGAGTGATAAATTGATGCTTTAGCAATCCCCAGTGGTGGTCCACAAAGGTGGTTTTTGTTGTTTGTTTTTAGAATCATTATAAATTCATATATTTTTAATGTTTGATGTGTTTGAATCCAATGCAGTCATTCTTTGTTTAATATGCCTTTTATTTCACACTAGTTTTTTTTTTTTTTTTCCCCTTGGGACTGGGTCTCGCTATTTTTGCCCATGGAACCGCAGGCTCACGTTACCCGGGCTACCACAGACTCAAGCAATCCCCAGTCTCAGCTTCCCAGGTAGCTGGGATTACAGGCACGAGCCACCACGCCCAACTATTTTTTGGGGGACTAGGTGTCGCTACGGGCCCCTGGCGGGAATCGAACCGCGACCCCTGGCCCCAGCCGTGGCTTCCTAGGCTGCCACCTACAGGCATGCACCACCATGACCGGCCAATCCACTAGTTTTATATTTACAGAAAAATTGCAAAGATATTACAGATAATTCTTATATACCTCTCACTCAGTTTCCCCTAATTTTAACATCTTACATTACTCTAATTACAATTCTGACAACTAAGAAACTAACATTGATATATTGGTATTAAACTCCGTAGTTCATTCTGACTTCACTAGTTTGTCCCTAAAGTATCTTTTCTGTCCCAGGATCCTGTCCAGGATACCAGATTACACTTATCTATGATGTTTCTTTAGCGTCTTTTAGTTTGTGTCAGTTTCCCAGACTTTGCTTGCTTCTGATGATGTACACAGTTCTAAAACATTCTAGTCATTTTGTAGAATGTTCCTTAGTTGGGATTGTATGGTGTTTTTCTCATGAAGAGATTGAGATTAGGTGTTCTTGGGAGGGAAACTACATAGGTAAAATGCCCTTCTCATCACGTCATATCAAGGATGCACACTGTCAACATGACTTATCACTAATGACGTTAATCTTGATCACCTGGTTGAGATAGTATTTGCCAGGTTTCTCTTCTGTAACATTACTCCCCTCCCCCTCAACGTGGCATACTCTAGTCTCTAGTATCAAGTCATTAAGAGTCACCCACACTCAAGGGGTGGGGAGTTCAGTTCCACCTCTTTGAGGAGACAGTATCTACATAAATTATTTGGAACCCTTCTATATGAAAGGTTTGTCTATTCTTCCCCATTTATTTACTTGTTTGATTATTTATACCAAGGATATTTATTTTATATTTGGGGCTGGAACCCAATCCAATTTTATTTTATCCATTCACTGAAGAAATTTATTTATGGTGATTTGTTACCAAAAAGGTGGAAGTCTAGGTCATCTTGCTAGCATGCTTGGGAGGGGTAAAATTTTTTTCCCGTGGTGTTTAGCTGGGATAGTTACTGTCTAAAAGTTTCCTGACTAGCAATGCCTTTCCTAGTCTATAGCTTAAGACAGCTGGTTTTTGTCTGTGCCCATTGCCGTTTCTAAGTTGCAGGCTTCTTCAGCTCCAAGTCTAAGATACATGAGGCTAAAAGCATACCCATGTAGTATCATGGGTCCTGAGGCCACTAGCTTGTCTGCTTTCTAATGGTCACAGTTCAGAGGCCTTTTATGGTTTTGTTTTGTTTTTTAATGTTCAAGGTTTTTAGTTCTACTTAATGGTAGGAAGAATGAAAAGCACTTTCCCTTCATCTTCCCGGAGACAATTTCAACAATTGACTTGTGTATATTGACCTAATAGCTCTACAATTTTGCTAAACCCTACTACTAGCTCCTTGAGTTTTTCGTAGATTCTATAGGGTTTTCTACATAGTTTTATTTCTTCCTTTCCAATTAATACATTAAAAATTATTTTAAGTATTTTTACATATTCTAACTCTTTAAATGCCATACTGAAACTGGGTAAACAGAAGACTTTCTGTCTTTATTTAACTGTTTACCCCTATCTGCTTGCTTCTTTTTCCAAAGCAGGCTACAAGCAGTTCCTTTGCAATTACCTTTAACCTTAACTGGATACTCTTATTTGCCTGCTACTCTCTACAAAGCAGGCTACACACTCTTCATTAGCATTTTCACTGATCACCTTTACCATTGATATGCAAAAGCCAGCCAACTGCTCTCTGCTTT
>PVHY01024307.1:0-19797 GCA_004024945.1 Uropsilus gracilis
TATATCTGAGGATGCATGAACTTATTTCCCTAAATCATGTGCAGGGTTGTAAACCAATATTACCTCAATGAAGAATAAGAAAATTTACTCTAAAGGCAAAACTCTTTTTAATATATAACAGGAAGCAAGAAAAAGTCACAAACTTCAAAATACATTCCAAGTCATTAATAAGAGGGAAATGTACAGAAACATTTTGAAGGAATAGAGTAAGTTTAAAAATATTTAAAAACACACACTCTTAAGAGTGGGAGCTAAATTCCAGGACTCTTTGGTCTTCAGGGTAAACAAGAGAGGATGGTCCCCATCTGCTTTAGTCTCCACGTAAGATAAAATGAGGACACATGGACTTTGCTGTGTTCAAAAATAGCTGGTAAAATCTGACTCATGCCAAATAGTTTGTCATGTAAGATCTTATGTTTAGCACATGTCTTTTTCACTTTGATGATTATTAAAACACTACTATGAAACATACTTAATGTTGAAAATCTACAGTTAGGTAATAAGAAATTGAAAATTAGAAATACAAATAAAAGAGAAAAGACTTTAATTATCTCATATTAACATCCTACAACTATTACTCATACCATACAATCTAATAAACGTTAAAATTTAGTAAAAGGGTCAAGTATTAACATTATACAGACAGATACTTTCATGTCTCCTGTTAGGTGTTGAAATATATATACTTTCTTTCCTCAACTTTTTTAATATGAAGGAAAAATCCATTAGAAACATTTGGGTCACCTGCAAAATAATCACATTAATTTTAACTCCTCATTGCTGTATCATATGTTTAGATGCTCCAACTAACAAAATGAGGTCATAGATAACAGATCAAGGACCATGTCTAAGGAAAATGTAAATCATAAGGTAGTAGCAGAGGATACTTTCTATCTCCTTGTACAGTAAAGGATTATAAAGTTCAGTGCTTTGCTGCAGGAGATGTTGCAGTGCTTACTAATAATAAATACTAATTCAGGGCACCCCTTCTACAATATTGGACTCACCACCTTCCAAGTGATTCTGAAGGTGATATAGTTCCAGTGATTATGAAGTTATTATACATCCTGAATAATATGGAAAATGTAGAAGAAAAATGTATTTTTTCAATAATTTCTGAAAACAAATCATGCATTCAAGCATCTATAGATTACCAAAAACAACAGAAGAGAGAAAAAGGCATGAACAACATATTTGAAGATGAAATATTTGAAGTTTCAATTTGTTGAAAAGTAAGTCCAAAATAAATATGTAGCATACAAAGAATCACAAATATGAGTAAAAACTGTCTTCTCAGAAAATATTAAACTCAAAAAGAGGCTAAATATGTGAGCAGATATAAATGATTAGGATTTATTTCTAAAAATTTATATCTAGTATTAGTAAATCACTAATGGAAAGTAATGTACTTGTAAAGTACTTTATAGTTAATGTGAAATGAAAGTATTTGACAAATAAGAACAAAAATGGAGGCTGTAAATATAGAATTACAATAATCTTGAATATAAGATGTATAATATGCAGACTGTGGAGTGTTAGACTATTCTAAAGAGACTAAAATGCATATCATATTAGATAGCAGCCACTGTTATCATAATATAAAGTAAAAATCATGAGAGAAAAGTAAAAAGACTAAAAAGCTTTCATTAAATTAAAAATTGACCTCAAAAGAAACTGAAAAATAAACACAAATGATACAAATAAAAGGCATAGTTGAAAATTATAGAATTCAACACAGTCTTATCAATAATTTCATTAAAATTAATGGACTACACTTAAGGGTAGATATTATATAATTGCTCTGTAAAAATGACTATATTAAAAATAGGAAATTGAAAGTTATAAGACCCATAGTAAATATCATGCAGCAATAACCATTAAAAATAAAACTATTATACTGTTAATATGAGACAGGGCATAGCTCAAGACAAAGAATATTACAAGAAATAAAGACAACCTTTGCCTAATGAAAAAAGGCCAATCAACAAAATAGATATCTAGCTAAAATATATTATCTGGTAAGAAAGCAAAGAAAAATATCAAACAAACTGACATCTAAAGGAAGGAACATATAATTCTTCAGCGGTAGATGGAATGCTTAAATCCTCTCACAATTATAGAGAGGAAAATATATATATAAAACAGCACAAATATAGAAGAAAAACATTATCAACTATTCTTATCTAATTGACATTAGTATTATACTATAAAAAATCTTATGTGTAAATAGAACATTCATTAAGATAAACATGTACCTAGGCATACAATGCCCCAAAAGATTTCAAATAATACTCTTACAGAATATATTCTCTAGCCACAAGTAATTACATTGGAATTAAATAGAAATAAGTTATGTAGAAAATCTCAAGAACTTGGAAATTAAATGTTTTAAAATAAATAGTCAATAGAGAAAATCAAGACTTTTGAGTGAATAATATGAAAGTAAAACATTAATATTTGTAAGCTGCAACTAAAGCAATTCTTTAAAGTAAAAACATCTTTAAATTCTAATATCACAAAAGACACAATTACTTTAATTTGCCACTTTAAAGAATTCCAAAACAGAGCAAATTATACCAAACCAATATTTAAAAAGGAAGAAATTAAGAACTAAAATCTAAGGCTGCCAAACTTATATAAAATTTAAAAATTCAAAAATTGGTTATTTAAAAGATTAATATGCTATAACACTCCATGAACACCAATAATCAGAATTTAAATTAACAATAGCAGGAGTAAAACAGATTACTACAGAGCACTCAGACTATCAATAAATTTGAAAAGCAACTTCAAATCAGTAAAATAACAATAAAATAGAAATATTTCTTGGAAAAAAATGCAATTTGGGTCCTGAAAAACAAATAGAAAAGTCTTAAAAATCTATTAAATAAAACATTTGTAATTCAGCATCTTGCTGATCATTTAGTAATTTTTATCAACTATTTAAGAAACAAAAAAATATTGTTCTTACACAAAGCATTTCAAAAAATATATGTGGAAGGAATTCTTTCAAACATTATCTTATGAGGACAGTATAGCCCTGATCCTAAAGAATGGCAATGCTATCATAATAGAAAATAAGCACTCCTACTTTCAATCCTTTGATCAAAGATCTTAACAACACTACCATCCTGAAATCATTAGAAAAATTTGATCAAATTGAAAAGCAATTAATTTTCTTAGGCACATAAATAGAGCTGAATAGAACTGAAGTCATAGGACAAACTGCTACCATAAAATCTGGACAGAAGGCAAATCCAGAGAAACACAGTTAAAGTCAGCTTTCCTGGAGCTACAAATTGTCAGTAACACTAACTGGCAAACTTGATGAAGTATTCATAAAAATAGCAAATCACAGGTATTTATAAAAATAGCAAGTCATTTATAAAAATGCTCAATACAACAGCTATTGATAACACGTTCTCTATTTCCAGTTTGTATGGTTTCAGAAAGGGGAATTTTAAATTTTGTCATTTCAAGTCAAGGAGAACAAAACTGGAAATGTTTATTTGCAGAGTAATAGCCAGATATCAGAAAAGTTAGGATCCAGTTCAGTATATAAGCAAAATAAGAAGTTGAAAATTGAGGAATAAACTTTGATGCCCACAAAAATGGTATAATACTGAAACATTTTCTCCCCATTTGCACTGCAATTCTATTAAATCATCATCATAAAGTTAATTCATTTGAAAATTAACTCTATATCCAATAAATGGTCTGTTTTGTTTTTGTTTTATTAATTCTCTTGCATACACAGAGCAAGAGGAAATACACATATATACTATTAATTTGCTTTGTTGGAAATTTCTTAAGGAACCTAAGATTGAGCTCTTAAATAGCTGGTATCTCAAGGCTTGAGTGTCTTACTGAAGTTAAGTTCTCATTATAGTTTCTGCCTGCAATACCAAGATGTCCTGTTATATGACAAGACATAATCTTCTTTGTCTTTTCTTTAGAGACCTCCTGGAGCCCTATGAGCAAGGAGTCAAGCTGTTAACTCTTTGTTGGCTTAGGTATCTGGTAACTGTAAGTGGTCTAGTCCCAATCAAAGTCTTAGCAATACAACCTTGTATCTAGCAGTCCATGAAAAGAGAGGAGGAGAGTTTTATTAGATTTATGTAAACAAACATATTGCCAGGAATAAATGAGAATACTCACTAAAAGTTTCATATTCAGAGACTGTCAGGGAGAAAGAAAATTAAATACTTCAGTTTTATCCAAAAAAGATATAATTTACCAATGCTGTAGGGCATCATCAGCTTAAAAATCTTTTTTAATAAATCTGAAAAAAGCAAAATATTCAAAAACAATGTTTCAAACTAAAGTAATTTAAAATCATATTAGCTCTCCATAGTTTATTCAGTCTCATGTAGAAAATCCCTATTTCTTGTGAGTATATTTTATTATCCAGATTTTTCCACCATATTTAAAATTTGTTATCCTCATCCAATATCATGACATGTCTGTATTTTAGAATATTTATCAAAGTCCTTTCCTGTGAATTTCTTTAAGTTTAAAGAATTAGAACTAACATGTCTGTAAATGGCAAAAGACTTTCAAATGACTACAATTAAAGATTTGATTGCAATGTACTTGAAAAAGTTTGCTCAATTTTGTGGTAAACAATATTTTAATATCATAACCAGAATTGACAAGTAATATTACACCTTATACCAGAATATATGAGATGTAAAAGAAATATCACATAATTTCCAAACATGCATATCAATTACCACATAAGTGCTAAGATCAAACATTTCTTAAGAAATGTGAAAATGCTTTCCCTGAAGTTTCAATATACTAAAGAAGTCTAACTCATTTAATATTTCTATTTCCACAAGATAAAGGGGAAACATGGTGTTAGTGTGATGCTCCCCTAAGATATACCATTATTCTTTTACTTTTAGTCAACCAAAAGACTTAGAATTTTTATTTCAGGTTAGTTTTATCACAGATATTACAAAATTTAAAACACTATTATGAAATAATACCCATTCAACCAAAGTGATTGTGATGATGATTATCAAAGTGTTTTAATTTCAAAACATATACAAAGCTTCCACTGTTGGAAACAAAATTTAACTTTTCCAAAATGAGGACTACTTTCACATACAGTACTAGAGGAACTAATGTTAAAAATGACATAAAAATCATGAAGCTATCTTGATAACACAAAATATTGTTGTTTCCTAGAGAAAATTACTTAACCAACTTACAATCTCTTATTAGAAGTTGACAACAGTGAAAGAATAACTTAATCCTTTTAGCAATGAAAGAAATTAAGTTTGATTTTTGAATAAGTACACTAGTGATATTAAATTTTTGTTTTAATTGTCCTTATAACAACTCAATTTATATATGTAGCAACTCCTCCTTTTTTCTTCAATTTGGTGTTTCTTTCATTCCCATTCTAATAAAAGCAGTCTGCTTTATCTGCCAAATTTCATTCTCTCACTGAAAGCAGGTTTTTCTTAAAAGCTTCTATATCTACTAGGTTTAATCTAATATATTAATTAAAACTCTAATCCCTTTAAACATGAACTTTCTAAATTATAAATTACAGCAAAAAGAGTATTCTATTAGTAATATAGATGATCTAAAAATTACTTTTTATCATTTTTAAAACACCTGGCTTGATTTTTTGAGATGACAAAGTCACATTTTGTTATGGACTCAAATCCTTAGTTGCACTGCAATGAGAAGTCTAAAGTAAACCTAAGTTGAGTAATCGTAGTCGGATGATCTAGTCAATGATTTTCATTAGTAAACTAACATTTTAATTTTTCAGTAGATTTGGGAAATTAAATAGTGCTAAAAAAGAAAAGATTTAAAGTAAAATCACCAATGCTAAACTACACCAAAACTCACTATTCAACAGATTTCTATTTTATTATTTGATTTCTGTTTTGGTTTCTCCAGAGGTGGAATATTCAGTACAATCTATTGTTGGAATTAAACAATAATTAAATTATAAATTATTGATAATTAATAGTTAAATTATTAATAATTAAATAATTAATGGTCTCTGTAAGATCATTAAGTCTGAAGAAAGTCTTCTTTAATTTTTTTTATTATTATAAAGGTTATTATAGTCTTTTTTAATTTATTTATATATAAATTTTACAACATTGTAATCTCAAGGATTTGCCCCCCCCACCCTTCCCTTCCCCCCCTTTTCCTCCCGCTCATAGTTGTGCACTTCATGTTGGTGCTTAGCTTGTTTTGACTTTCCTCAAGGCTTTTGTTTAATTTTTTCACTATATCCCATATATTAATGAAACCATTTGGTTTCTGCCTTTTTCTTTATGGCTTGTTTCTGCTAATATGATTTCTTCTAAATACATCCATGTTGTTATGAAATTGTCAAATTTGTCATTTTTAATTGATGGGTAATATTCCATCGTGCATATATACCACATTTTTTTCATCCAGTCATCCGTTTTGGGGCATTTAGATTGTTTCCATGACCTTGCAATCATAAATTGTGCTGCAGTAAACATCTGGGCACAGGTGTCCTTTTGTACCCACATTGAGGTCTCTTTTGGGTAGATTCGCAAAAGAGCAATTGCTGGATCAAATGGTAGTTCCATTTTCATTAGCTTGAGGGTCCTCCACACCCCTTTTCATAGTGGTTGAACTAGTTTACATTGCCACCAGCAGTGTAGTAATGTTCCTTTCTCTCCACATCCTTGCCAGCAATTCTTGTTGCCTGTTCTTTGGATGTGGGCCATTCTTACTGGTGTAAGGTGGTATCTCATTGTGGTTTTGATTTGCATTTCCCTTATTACTAGCGTCGTTGAGCAATATCATGTTAGGATACAGATGGAGGGGTACCTTGGATCCCCAAGTTTGCACAATCTAAAGAGGTTTTATTATCTGTTGTATAAAGACAAAACTAATCTCAGTGTGAAATAATTTTAATAAGATTAGCATGCATTAAAAGAAAAATTTTTTTTTTCTTAGAAGAGGATAATAGTTTCTTAATAAGACACCCAAAGTTTCCCATTCCCTTGAGGGTAAATGTCCAGCCAAACAAGTTTGACCCAAAACAGGACTGCTGGAGCCTGAGAGCTTACCATAAGTCTGTTACCTTCTGATTAGGAAACACAGGCAAGCAGCAGCAAGGTCAGGTAACTCAGGGACAAAGGGAGCAAGTTCATAGCCATTACAAATCAAAGTAATGACTGCCATTCTCAGTTTTTCGGTATGTCTCTCCCAAGTACCTCTACAAGGCCCAGCTCCATGTGGTTTCTTCCATGTCTCCCCTCTGGGGTATCCTCCAAGTCCCAACTTCAAAGGTGAGAAGCAAGCACACCCACCTTCACTATCTGCTCCATGTATCTTCTCATATCTTTGTGTTCCCACTAAGTGCTTTTTCCAAATATTTTCTAGCTTCCCATAATCACTCAGCTCCACCCTTCATTATGTGGGTCAGGGAAAAGGAAACTTCTTCATATAGAGAGTCTTCTCCGTAACAGTTCCGTATTTTAATTTAGTCTGGCCCTAAAGGTGCAAGTTACCAAAAACACCCAAATGACTAATCATTGCTAAAATTTTCTATCTATTTAAACCTTTACCTCTGAAGCAAGTTTACTGGACCAGGAAACTTCTGACATTTGAGTGACAAGGGCTTAACTCAATGACTCCATCTTGGACCAGACTGTTTCTTGATACCAGTGACAAAAGTCTCTTGACACTGGTCAGTTACTTTTCTTTCTGGAAAACATTGACTAATTCTGATTAATGAACATCAGTAGAATGAAAATATTACTTGCCATATTAAAATTCTAAAGACACAAGTGTTTCAAATTGAGTCATTGCATTTTCAGTTTGTTCTCACTGACAAAGATTATCCCAGTCAGTTTGTTGAAGAATACTGAATTATTTTTCTTTGCTTATAATGTATATAGGTTCATTTTTAAAGTGAACTAGATGTGAATTAATCCTCATATTACCAACAAGAAGTAAAACAATAAAACACAAAAACAGATATAAATAAAGGTCTCTTTGTTTTCATTTAAATTTCAGTCACATATATTGGTTTTAAAGATGCAACAGTTGGACTATCTTTCTTTGCAAAGACACAAAATTTTTATTAACCAAATTTTTAAATACTCCTCTTTATATATACATTCAGATAATGTATATATAAATAAATATTTGCATCAGATAAATATTTGCATTACTAAGAATGTCACTTTGGTTCTAAAGGTAAAGGCACAAAATTTGCATTACAGAGATATATTTTGGATTTCTCTAAATACCTGAATGGGATTTGGGATGAGTAGACTGAAATGTTTCTGGAGCTAACCTTGTAAAGACTTTAATTGTAAGCAAAGATTATTTAATTACTCACAGAATTTGGGTTGCAGCTTATATGATGAAAAGTCTGAGACACCCATTTAACTATATTATTCACTAATAAAATTTTATGTCAAGGAGAATATGCCCCATGTAAAATGAAAATTAATATTACCATAACATAAACTACATTAACTTCCTGAGCTGCAAATCTAGACTCATTTCAAAGATAACCAATGTCTTACATAAATTTCTTGAGGATTAAAAATTTTTAAATTTCTTTCTCCTTTCATCCATAATTTGAGATCAAGTCCAATTGTCAAAATTACTAAAAAAAATCAGTTTTTTCTTATAGAGATTAAAAAAGGCAAAAATGGGACAGACTGACATCTATTTTCATTCTGTAGTTCATAGAGCCCATTAGTTCATTCAAAAACTTTTTTCTTAAAAACACATGTTCAAATTTAGCTTACATAGTTTCATATGAAGTTCAGTGAGATCCAAAGCTAATCAATGGCAATTGACAAAATAAATTGGGGGGGGGTGTTAAAAAGAAATATGAAGACTGCAAAGAAGCAGAAGGAAAAGTTTGATTGGAGAAGTGAGTTACAGTTATCTGTGAACTTTCACTGGAAAATTTCTTAAATCTGTATATTTCATTTTATAAAATTATGTTTTTATAACATTGATTTTATGATGCTAAGAGTGAACTCAGGACATTTGTCAAAGATTCATTGATTCTTATGTACAAGAGGAAAGAATCAGCTCTTCAAAGATTTTTAATCACATTTACATACTGAAAAAAAAATAACAAAGATACATACATAGAAAGATTAAAAGGGAATTCACATATCAGTGAGACACTTGATATGCTTTGTTATAGACTGAAAATTGTAAAATAATGAAATAACTAAATGGGGAAGAAATCATAATCTTTACATTTCTTATTCTTATACCCAACTTGATTCAAGAAAAATTCACTTTTCAGCCAAATACAATTAGGGAAAGTTTATAAACTAGCTATATTTTCTCATTATAAAGCTGTCATACAATCAAATTGTATCAAAAAATACTATCACATCCCTAAAAGTAAAAATAGTAATACAGAAGCTGTCAGAAAAGATGAAATATCTACAAGATGTTACAACCATGATGATAAAGCATATATATTCATTATTTATAGATTAAATTATTAATTATTGGTAAATATAATGAAATCAGGAAATGGAGAGGAATCACAAATTCAACTCTTACATTTATATCAACTCATTTTATTTATGAGTAAATTATGTAATTTTTCCTAATTCATGTAAGAAATATTACTAATCATATATAATTAGTATAATTAGCAGAAAATAATCTAACACTGTATTAACCATTTTGAGACATAAATATAAAGCTTATGTCCCAAGACAAAAAAGGAAAATGATTGTGGAACTGATTAGATAGGGCACATAATGACTAGGCTTCATAGAATAGAACTCGAGTATCTTCCAAAAGATTATAAAAGGTTGAAATCTAGTTTTTCAAACTGTTTAAAAATCAAAAGATACTTTTGATACATTTTATGCCATGTGGCACTTCATGATATTTCAAAATTCCTCACCTTTAAGTTTCAGAAGATTTCAACATGAAAGCTTTCTAGAAAGCTAGGCTTTGTAAAAGTAATTCTCAGCATATCGATTTGGAATCAACAAAAACAGTTTACAAATAACTTATCTCAAGGCCAAACCAATTCATAAGACTCTACCTGAGAGATGCTGAAATAAAAATAAATTCTAAACTTTGACATCATGAAAGTGTACACAAAGGCCAATCAGTGAACTCTATTCCACAATTAGTACTTAAAACCATTGTAATAACTCTACAATACTGTTATAAAGTCAAATTTTAAAAATCATGAAATATATCTAAAAATCATATTTTAAAATCATGAAATATATCTGGTTAAGTTAACATTCTTTTCCAAAGTTAATTAGCAAATCTCAAATGACTAACTCAGCTCAGGTTATGTAAATGCATGCTTTGGTATAGTTTGCATATATTAAACAGTGGGAGATTGTTTCTTCATTGAGTTTAGAAAACTTAAATTTTAATCTATGTAAAATAAGGGTTGATAATCTGATTTGACATATCCTGAGAAGCCTGGAGACTGCAGAAACCCCACTGGGCCAGTGGATGATTAGTTAATAAAGGGAAAGCATCTTGACATCAAGGTGAACAATAATTAAACCTGTAGTGAAATTCTCTAATAAAATTCAATAAAGTGGCACATTGTTAGCAGAACAATGCTTCTTTAAATGGCATTAATGAGTAAACCTGAAAGTGAGCAGAGAGTCTGTTTAAAGAAAACTACAGACATACACATTCCAAGAATCTACTGCTTTCTGGATCGTATTCTGAAGAGGTAATGTGAAGTATATTCAGCATATTAGATTTCTGCTACTTTTCCAAATTGATGCAAAGAAAAGGAGTTAGAAGCTACATCTTCAATTCATGCATTTGTTTATCTTAATGATGTTTTTTTCTTTTGTTTTGTTAACACAGTGCTAAAACCGAAACCCAAAAGATGAATAAAACAAAGTCTCTCTCATGAAGAACCTTGTACTAACACAGCCAGAGATAGAAAATTGTAAATACATGTCATAGTACCAAGTGTTCTGCATGAAGGAAGCACAGTCTAAGACAGTCAGGGAAAGAATTGAGATGACATTTAGAAACAGTCTTGAAGAATGATTAGATATTTGTCAGATAGAAAAAGACATTTCAGGCAGAGGGAACTAAATGTGGAAAAAAATGTGGAGTTAAGAAAATGAATGACAATTCAGGAAGCTGTAACAGTCAGGTTGGCCTGTGGGTGGTGGAACACAGGGGAAATTATGAGTAAATCTTAGTGGTAAGGAAAGACTAAATTGTGAATAGCTTTGACTGTTGATGTAGAATTCTTTCTATGGACAGCAGAAATAGAGACAGCTCCTCAACTGAACAGAGGGAGAAAAGGTCATTATTGTAGGCTTCCTTGGCTCTCAGGAGGCAGTAGACTACTTTTCTTCAGACACACATACTTGCGAGTTCCTGAGTTATCGGTAAAAGAGCAATAAAAATGTATTTACATTTTACAATCAAAAAATTTAGTAGCTGTTCTTGTGATGTACATCAAATGTACATCATTGTGCTTCTACTCAATAGAGAAAAGAAAATAACCAAAAATATCTATGTAAATAGTGTACATGGATAAGTAGTGTGAAAGAGGAGGCTAAGAGACCAGTTAAATCTCAAATACCCAATTTAGGTGAGATAAATGATATAGAACATAAAAAAAATGCTAGCAGGGAGAGAGCAAATAAAATGATACTTGCAATATAATCAGTATGTCTTGAGAATGAGTTGGACAGAAAAATATGAAGAAGAAACTGGCAAAGGTGGTGACTAGGTTTTTGTTTCTAGAAAACGGGTTTAATGTCAATAAACATTTCTTTGAATTTAAGTGAAAACGCAGCACTGTGTTAATGGGGTGCACAGAGAATCTGAACAGAAGTTTCCAGAGGTCATTCCTGAAGGAAAAGACAATTTTACTTCATCTTTTTCACTAATAGTCTTTTTTCAGAGCATATTTTTTTCTGTAAAAAGTCTCTTAGACTTCTGTCTCCAAGTCTTTTAAATACCATTCATCGATTTCCAGATTCCATAATTTTCAAAATTGAACAATACATTTTCTAGACTACATAACAGAAAAGTTTAAAGCTTGTTTCTCATAAAAACTCATTACATTCTACAAGAAAATATCAAAATTAGCAGGTGCATACTGAGTTGCTTTATCCTTCACACACAACACACACACACACACACACACACAAGCATGATACTATGTTTCATGCTTATAAGCAGTCTGGGATCAGTGGATTGCAAAGCTTTTCTCTGATGTGGAGACAGAACTTTGAGACTTACCTTACTAACCCAAGATAAATCCAGAGGCAGTTTCTGCCTCCTTAGAGGGTTTCTCCATAACCGAAAGATGCTGAAACAGGAGGTTAAGGATGGCGTGACAAGTGGAGTACTGAGTTTTCCTCTGAAAAAAATTTCCACTGTGCACTTCACACCCATTTTCCATGTCTCTCCAGACTCAACAGAGGCTCAGAATCTATTAAGAAAGATTTTGTCTAACTACTGAATTAACAAGTTCATTTCTAACTGATATTTGAGAGTTAAGGTATATACTTAGTTGTATGAATTTTTTTTCAATGTGCTGATATAATGATAATGATGTAAGACCATCTGGAACTAAGACAAAAGTTACGTCAAGCTTGAAAATTATATTCCTAAACCTTACTTATGATAGCAGGTTCAAGCAAGTTCTTAATTCTCATTAGCAGTTCTTGATCTAAGGAGGATTCTTTGGCTCCATCAGCAAATCCCAGGTTTCTTTCAAGTAGCTCACTCCCATCTCCGCTCAGGCCCCAGGCTCTCACGCACAGGGTTCTTATGGCCTGCAGCCCAATCTTAAACTCACCACATCGCTGCAGTATGTCATATTCCATCAGGAGCCACTGTGCAAATAACATATTTCCATTTTTAAAGTCTGAAAAATGTCACAAAAAGCTTTTGGCATTTACATGACTCAGACTTACACCCTCTAATTCTCTCTGCAACTAATTTCTTATGTTCGATACATATCCACCACAGGAAACCAGGAATAACGATTACAGGAAAAGCTGAAGTTCGACAGCCCAGCTATTAGCATTCACAAGTCTTAAGAGTAGGGATTTAAATGGCACTATCGACAGTGATTTCTTATATAACGAAAATCAGGACTGTCAACATGTGAGACATTAAAAAATATTCAGTAATTTTAGTTATAGCCTGAAGGGTTTTTTAATGCATTCCTAAGAACTAGCAAAAATCTGCAAAGATGTGCACCAAGAGAGTCTAATAGATCAGAGGAGTGAAATTATATTCAATGTGGGTAAAACAGCTTGCTGCATTCTCCAACTACTGATCTTATCTCTCATAATCATGCTCCATGCTTCATTTAATGTTGGACCACACTCACTATGAGAGAAAACCCATGCTTGCATTTTATGAGGCTCAGTATGCAAAATCCACATGCTATGTTTCCATCTCTTCTGTCTCCCTTTTACATAGATTGGACTTTTATCTTTGCTACTGAGCAACATTTGCTGTTTTATTTTTCACTGCTTAATATACAAGGACTTATCAAAGGAAATGGATAGACCAACAGCAAGTCTATCTAAGCCCCAGGAAGAGATTCAAATATATCTTTAAAATCTTATCATTTGAATTGGGTTGTATTCTATACATTTCCCTCGTGGGGAAAATGTACATGATTCATAACTGTTCACCCTTGAGGTGTCCTATGTCAGGTGAATACACAAGTTCCCAAAGAATATCATGAAACGTGATGTACCCAATGTGCTGACACAAAGTAAATAAAAAATAACTTTATTTTCTTTATAAAATAACAATTGCAGAGCCACAGCTATCTGCAAACCTATATCTTAAACTCTGTGTTTGCTCTTGAAATGACTAGTTAATTATCAAAAAGTAGAAGTGACTAAGCAACTAGCTAACATTACTTGATTTTAGTTCTCAAATTATTCAGGTAGCTAGACTGATCTACACAGCAATAAACTTGTCTTGCACCAAAGCCATCCTTGAAAAAACAAAGAGCTGACCTTCAGCATGGCAAATGTCTATTAGAAAGGAAGTCCCTTTTCTCTCATTTTCATATATATTCTCTGGACATTAAGTAGGTTACAACATTTTCCTTCTTCTTGAACACTAGATGTTAATCACTTATTTGTTTCCAAATTAACCCAGATTCCCATTTAAAATCAGACTCAAGTAAGGTAAATTTCTTAGAAGACTCAAGCAAAAGAAAGACAGGACTCAAGCACTAATCATTAATATGATGACAAGTTAAACATAGTTGATACAAACAAATATATTTTTAAAAACTGTGCATCTAAAATACTAACAATTGCATAAAGTATTTATTAGACGGCATATTCAAATTTATCCTAACTTATTTCTGAAAAAAAAGTTTAACTACAAATTATATAAGGCATTGATCCAAAAGTTATCTCCTCAGTTGTGACACTGAAGAATTTATATAGTTGCATCAATTACAAGCAGCACAAAAGCAATGAATACATATTCATCTACAAAAAATGCATATGCACATTTACTACATGCATGAATGTGGTATATATGATCATTTATATTAACTTTTAAATCAATTTTAGGTTCTAAGATAATCTAAGAATCTATTTTATTCTGATAGGAAATGATTTAAGAGGAACCAGGAAGTTCTTTTGTGCTACTTCCTAACTCCTCAAATTTATCCTCTTCCATTCATTTCTCACTTAATAAATATGAAATATAAATATAAATATGAAATGAATGCCTCCCACATTTATTCCCCCTGCTAGGGGACAGTGATGCTTACAGAGATACTTATACTTTAAATAGGTTTCTAATATTCACTTACTGATCCAGTCATTCATTTAGCAAGCATTTGTTCATTAAGAGGGAGATACATATGGTGACAATAAAGAAAAGGAAGACACTCACCATTTGGGCTTCACACTGTAACTAGGAAGACCAACATACCTACAGATATTTAGTATATGCTTACTGTTAATTATTGCATTATATTTAGTACTAATTATGGTATATATCAGATGCACTAGCAATATCCCAGTAACCGTTTATCTATGTAAGGAATTAAAAGAATTTAGAAAAAAATAATTTAAAAATTAAAAATAAATATATATATATTTTTTAAAGCAAAGGGACTAGGGTAAAGAAGGGCAGACAGTTTGGCTGTGAGCGATTCACAAAAGGGCTGGTCCCCCAATATCTTGAACTTGGGAACAGAATATATTCACTACAAGCTCTTTTCTTGAGTACAAGGCAGAAGTTATAAGTTTTTACCCTTAGGGACATTTTCCTTGGACATTATGTATTTGCTCTTATGCCATGCTTGAATTTGTGAACATTTTTTTCAACATTGAAACAATTCACAGAAATTCAGATTTCAAGCTGCTTTTGAAAAAGCAAGTTTTTAGCAAATCTGAACCAGAATGTTACATGGGAAAAAATCACTTTGAGACACAATGACTGCCCCGCTTCTGGAAACTCCACTTTGGTTTTACCACAGTCTTCCTTGGCTAGCTTCACTCACTAATGTTACCTGACAGGTTCTAGGTGGAGTTTGATTTGAGATACCTGGTTTAAAGTTTTAATGCTTCTGAAAAGGCAATTAGCTATCAAAAGAAAAAAGTGGAATGTAACTCTGAATGCTTAATCAGTTATTTGTCACTAATTCTTCAAGTGTAAATGAAGGTTTAGAGTGCAATCTAGAAAAAAAAGAAGGAAAAACAGAACACAAGTTCTTTAAGCATTAGAATGTTTGGTCTTGTGGATAATTGGATAGACTTGAAAAAAATAAAAAAGCAGAACTTCACAATTTCATACCATGGTTAATCAAATAAATAAATATTCACTTTAAACTACAAATCCATTTTTGAGAATTTAAATTGAAACTCTGAACTTTTCTTAATTCTTGACCATGCCTATTTATTTTCAGATAGTGTCCCTAATTTGTAAGCCTGTAACTTTTAATGGTTAAAATTCTATCTTTTACTAATTCACTGAATTCTAGACATAGACATTATCTCCAGGTAATTAAAATGTTCACTTAAAAAAATAATCCAAGTACCACATAGCTTTGTTAACCTTCTTTACAGATATTGTACGCAATGTCGGAATTATCTGTACTGCCTTGGGGCTTTTTTGAAGAGTGAGTATCTTTGCACACACTGTCAGCACACACCATGTTGGAATAATTATCATCATTAACCTGAGTTGTATTAAGCTGACTGCTTATTAATATGTATTGCCATTCACTACAGTGCTCAGTTGTGGCAGCAAAACAAGAGATAGCTGTTAAAGATGGCATCAGGCTTCAGTAACATTATTAAAATATTTAGAAAGTAGAGCTAATGAGTTCACCTTTCTCAAAACACATATCCAAAATATTCCTAACCTTTCAAAGAATGTGTCAACCAAATATGATTAAATTTGAGCCAGACATCATGTATCATACATGCACAGAAGACAATGGGGCAAAATCAATTATTTAATTGAAATTCTTGCGAATTACTGAATGCCATATTCCAAAAGTGACATTTTAAAACCATGTGCTTAGAACTCACAAACCAAAAGCAGGTGAAACATTTGCACTAGTGTTATATCAGACCTTTAAGAGTTCCTAAACTCTAAAGGGCAGTTCCTATGGAGAAAAGCACTGGCTTGAACAAGTTTAGGGAATTACTGCCATGGAGCTGGTCACTGGGATGGATGGATGGTATCATCCCCGGATGAAGCAGTATGGTGGGGGGTATTGGTGTCATTGTATTTTGAACCACAAAAGAAAGAGGAATATATCAAATACTAGATGTGAAAACAACATAGATGTACTCCAGTGAAGAATATGGAAAATCAATGAAAAGATTCCAGAAATAAAAATGTTTCAAAGCAAAAAGAGGCATATTTCTGACAGATTTTAAAGAAAATTTTACACTTGTCTGCCATGTGTTAGCCTGTCTTCCCATTTATTAGATACATGTGAACACTCATCTAAAAACTGCATGAACCTCATTTTTCCATTGTATCTTTTGAGAATGAGTAACTAAGAACAGCTAAGTAAACTGAACATCCTCTCCTCATGAACCTATCATTCTTTCTCTACACCCAACAATTTTCATACACTCTTTATCCATCCTCACTTCTTCCTCTAGGTCCTCTCCCAGCTCTACACATTTGTGGCTTTATAGATGCAGTTACCAGGATGCAGACAGGTTTTGTGGAGTCTGAATAGAACATAATTTGGGTAGTCTTTTAGCAAAGGTTACAACATTATGAATTAAAAATTAAGCCTCAAAGAGAAAATTTGTTTAGAATGAGAAAATCATGGCAAAATCAAATCTTAAAAAATATGAAGTTATTTCAAACTTTACAAACCCAGAATTATAAAATATAAGACATTATTAATAAACTCCCTGACCACACTTATAGTGACGTCCTTCCTATATTGGTTACATACTCTGTGACATATTAATTCTGTAATCTTTTTCTATGAAAATAACAAAATAACAAGCTTTCAACAAAGTTGATTAGATTTTTTTATATTAGTATCAGTGAGATGTCTAAAATATAAAATGTCAACACAGATATTCATCTTTGGTAGAATTGCTAAAAGTATATATTCTATAACACAAAAATTATAATGAATTTCATTTTGTGAAAATTCCATCAAGAAATAAAAATAATGCATACTTGAATTTTTGAGTTTGTAAAATATTACTGATATATTTATGATATTCGAGAACTTCCATTTTGTCTGAGTGACCATGACTACCCCACTTACAGTTTTAGATAACTGGTTTTTGACAAACCAGCTTCTGGATTTATATGCTTTGGTCCTCATCTTCTACCCACATATTTTTATTGCAGATCACTATCAGACTCATTTACATCATGGTAAGATCTTGGGTCTTAAATCACCTAGAGTAATTAATTCAATGAACATTTGGATTATCTCAACTATCCTGTGCTAATGGGAGACTTAAACTGTAAATATGAAACACTAAACAAGATTAATGTATCCATGACTTTTCTTCTCCTGAGTTTGTTGATCAGGAATCTGGTCCCACCAATCTAGATGACATCAAAGAAGTTGTAAATGAAGAGGACAGTGGACAGAGACATCATATCTCACTTTAGAAAGATTTATCAAACTGACCTGTGAACACTGGTAGGGCCTCTCTTAATATCTTAGAAGTCCTTGTTTGTCCTTGTTTTCATGGGGAAATCTTTAAGTTTCATAGGGAAGATGGATTAAGATGGAATAAGAGGATTTCCTGACCTTGCTCCTAAGAGAATCACCAAACAACTAACAGGACATTGCACTTAGAATCCTTTGGTTACAAGGGCAACTAGTATAACCCTAAGACATCTGAGCTCAACATAGACTGTGAAAGAGAAGAGAGAAAAGTGAGAGAAGCTTCAGTGAATAGGAGATGGGGGGAGAGAAATAAGAGGAGGTTGCAGTTCAGAGTGGGGAGGATATTTTGACAGGCCATACTTCTATCACTCCTTGGAGAGAGTATTGCTGAACAGGCATCATTTTTCACTAAGAAACATGTGTGCAGGAGCTGGGATGTACCCCATTGGTTGTGGGTCCCAGAGAAAAGAACAGGGATGGTGCTCGGTACTGCATTCCCCATCTCTACCTCTCAAAATTGGTACTCATCTCATGAATTATACTAGTAGCACACAGACTAGTCTAGAACCCATGGGAAACAAAATGAAGGTTTCAAAAACCAATAAAAATAATCTATTGTATGGACCAGCAATCCCACTCCGAGCTATCTACCCACAGAATGCAAAAACTCTAATTTGAAGGATTATAAACTCCCTATGTTCATTGCAGCATGATTATATTAGCCAAGCTATGGAAACAACCTCAGTGTCCAACAACAGATTTGTATATTAAGAAGATATGGTGTATATATAAACAATGAACTATTATTCTGCCATTAAAAAAGATATCATTTGCAGCAATGTGGATGTAATTGAAGGGAATTTTGCTAAGCAAATAAGCCAGAAAGGGTAGAAATATTAGACAATTTTATCCGTGCATGGTATATAGAACAACAAAATAAAGACTAGAGAAAACAAAACCAAACAAACCATTGATATCTAACTGTGGTACTGAGGTTACAAGAGAGCAGGTGGTGGAGGGGAGAATAAAAAAGTAATGAGGGGACACAGTCATGATAAAGAACTGTGTGTTCTTTACTTAGTGGATGTGATGTAGTACATAATTTGAAGAGATGTGAACCTGAACCACTGAATCATACGTTGTGTTGCAATGCAGAGTTAATTATATTAAAGAAAATACTTTTTAAAAAATTTCATTAGGAGGTATATATTCTTTTTTTTTAATTTTTTTAATATTTTATTTTTATTTTTTTTTACTTTGTTATACATTTTTTTTAATTAATTAATTTATTTATTTTACCAGGATTCACCCCCCCCACCCTCCCTGACCATTCCCCCTCTGTCCCGCCCCCCCACTCCGAGTTGTAACCATTTGGTGTCTGTCTTTATCTTTTTAACTTGTTTCTGCTAATGTGATTTCTTTTAGGTGTGTCCATGGTTTTTGTTTTTGGTTTTGTTTTTGTTTTTTTTGTGTGTGTGTGTGTGTGTGTGTTTTCATTTTTTTTTGTTTGTTTGTTTGTTTGATTTTCCCTATATCTGTCATATAAGTGAGACCATCCTGTACTTCTCTTTTTCTTTTTGGCTTATTTCCGCCAATATGAGTTTTTCCAGCTCCATCCAGGTCGCTGCGAATGACAGGTGTTTGTCCTCCTTGATGGATGCGTAGTATTCCATCGTGTATATGTACCA
>PVHY01024308.1:0-19796 GCA_004024945.1 Uropsilus gracilis
TGGAATATTACTCAGCAATTAAAAATGACAAATTTGATGAATTTATGGAAACCTGGATGTACCTAGAAGAAATCATTCTAGCAGAAACGAGCCAGATGGAAAGGGACAGAAACCAAATGGTTTCACTAATATATGGTCAACCAAATGAAACTGCACAAGAGGAGAATGGGGACCAGCTGGAGCGGGTGGGAGGGGGAGGGAGTGGGTGACTCCCAGGGATTGAAATGATGTGAAATATAGATAAATAAATTAAAAAAAAATAAAAAAAAATTGTTTTAAAAAAATAATTACTTTTTTAGAGACCTAATGTACACATTAGAACAAACACTTGCCATTACCCAGGTGTATGACACTGCAAAGCAATGGGATTGACTCTGTTATTGCAAATCAACTTTCACAAAAGACTCAAGCTACATAACGAATATCAAACAAAGACGAAACTTTCAATCAATGTCCCTATTTTGGGACTACATCATTTGATGAAAAAGTGAATTAATTTCAATATATGTATGATATTATTGATAAGGATGTTATTAAACCGCAGGAACTGTTTATAAAAAGCATATGGATACTGATTTTCAAAATAACAATACATTAGTAAAGTTTGGATTTAAGAAGTATTGATTCAGTTCCTAATTTGTACTCAGAAGGATCTGCAGTACAAAGGGTAAGATAAACCATTCAGGTTGAAATATGAATTCGGGGCGGGGTGGAGGGAATATAGACTACACAATTACAAGCCAAAAGAAATGTCTTATGGGTCATATTCTTTGACAGATTCATAATCCAACTGATCCAGCCTATGAATATGAGAATCCTCCACTGAGTAAGTTGCCTTGACTTCAAATCTTAAGTGATCTTTACTTGAAATCTAAATGACAAGCAAATAAAAAAGGGAAAAAATCATGGGTATATGGAATGATTGGTGTTTTCGACTGAGGAAGTATATTCTAGAAAGAATTCTTGAAAGGTGGGATGATGTCAACCTATTTAAAAGAAGCCAGTGTGTGGCTATCAAGGAGAGTCTGAGAAAGCACATAGTGTATGTGTGGCTAGAGACTGAAGCAGGAGACTGATCAGATGTTATAGGTTGAATTCTATCAACCCTCAAAATCATATGTTGAAGTGCTTAGTTCCAGTACTTCCAAACATGACTTTGTTTGAAAATAAGATCATTCCAGATGTGATTAATTTAAACAACCTCATTGGTATAGGGTGAGTCCTTAGTCCAATATGAAAATTCAGACACAAAAATATAGAGACGTGCCGACTACTGACACAAAGAAATGAAAAGATATTTCTTGCTCATGAATGCAAAAATTCACATTCCCAATCTTGAAACTATATACTATATTGCTTTACTAATCAAAACAGTATAGTATTTGAATAAAAACAGACATACAGAAAAATAGAATAAAAATGAAAGCCCAGGGCCGGGCATGGTGGTGCATACCTGTAAGCGGCAGCCTAGGAAGCCATGGCCGGACTCAGGGATCGCAGTTTGAGTCCCGCTGGGGATACTTAACGAGACCTAGTTCCAAAAAGATATAGCTGGGTATGGTGGTGCGTGCCTGTAACTCCAGCTACCTGGGAAGCTGAGGCTGGGGATTGCTTGAGTCTGTGGTACCCCAGGCAACGTGAGCCTGCGGTTCCACAGGCAAAAATAGCAAGACCTAGTATCAAAAAAAAAGAGCCCAGAAATAAACCTACACTACACGGACAGTCAATGGAGGCAAAGGAATCACGAGTATAAAAGAAACAAGGAAAGTTTCTTCAATAAATGGTATTGGATAACACATGCGAAATATAACACACTATCTCATACAATACACAAAAAAATAATCCAAAATGGATTGAAGACTTGGGTGTAAGACCAGGAATCACTAAAAAACAAAACAAAACAAAACAAACAAACAAAAAAAAAACAGGCCATTCCATGATAGTGGGTTTGGAGATGTCTTTGGAATGTAACACCAACGGCACGGAAAACAAAAGCAAATATGGGACTACATCAAACTAAAAAGCTCCTGAACATTGAGATAATCTATCATTAAAATCAAATGATACCACACTGAATGGGAGAAAATATTTGCATATCATATCTGACCAAAGGAAGACATCCAAGATCTACAAAGAACTCATACAACTCAACAAAATGAAGCCCCGAAAGCAAGCAAAAGAGTTAAACCACCATACCAATGGCCAATAGACACATGAAAAAAAAAGTCATCATCAAGAAATGCAGGGACTAGCAAGTCCATAGAAACAGAATCATGAACTGGGTAGGAGGGAGAAAGGGAAGTGACTGCTAAAGAAACCAAAAAGGCTTCTTTTGAGGGTGGTAGACAAATTCTGTAGTTAGACCATGGTGATATTTACACCATGTTGTCAATATACAAAAATTACTGAGTTGTACACTTTAAGATGGTAATTTCATTGCATACAAGTTTCTCTCACTGTAAAAAAAAAAGTATAAAAAAAGATGTTTTGTTTTTGGGTCATCAGTGCTCTCTCGGTGATAAATCTTGTGCTTATGTAAGAAGAGGAAAATGAAAATAATAGATCTGACTCATACCCTACCCTTCTCTACATTTATTATCTTCCATTAAGAGACATATTAGAACTTTCAAGGTCTTTATTTTTAGGGTGGAGATGCTAAGACAGGGTTCACATAAAGGCAATCATGAAATAAAACTTTAAACAAATTGATTTCTATGGTAGCTGTATCAAGTTTTTATTTTTTCCTTGTAAGAGTAAATGAAATATTGTACAAAATGTATTCAGTCCTAAGCTGCAAAGTACGTGCCCGTCATTGTCCTGGATTTCCTTAACACAGATGGTGCACTGACCCGTAAAATTTAATGTCATCAGTGTTGACTGGTTCTCCTAGTTTACTCAGCAAAATCAAATTGATGACACAGCACATTATATGACTTATTAAACAGACTTGCCATTCTACTAAACTGCTAAGGTGTGCCATCATATTGTGATTCAGAACACAGCATGAAGGCTTTAAAACTACCAATAAGCCAAGATCCTCCCACCAAAGACATTGATGAATTCAAGCAGACAGGAAGACAGCACCTGACAAAAGACAGGAGATAAGAGAACTTTTTCACTTTCAGCATAAGGGGGTGGTCAAGACAAACACCATGCTGACAACCCATGCCGTCATCTTTTCACATAGGCTTTCTCTTATTTGTTTTACCTCTCCTCCCACCCCTGGTCCCTCAACCCTTTTCTGGGGAGGTGCCAATGTTACATGGCTTACAAAGATGCTGTTATCCAATTACAAAGAGGAGCGATTTTATAAAATTTCTGGCAACACCTGATAGAAGCTAAGGAAAGTCCATTTAAATAGCAGTTCAAATTATAAAAGAGGAAAAAAAATGTGTGAGATACTGGAACTTAGCTAAACTGCTTCTAGACATGAGAACTACAAATATGCCCATATTAATCAAGCATTCTGGGTATGCAGTCTATTATTAATCTTGATTTTCCAAGTCACTCCATGATTAATTGATTTAACTCCATAGATTCCATATAGTAGTTTTATAATATCTGAAACCAGACAAGAATAAATGAAGTAAAAGTCCTGTGATGAGCCAAACAGCAAAGTAAAGTGGAAGGATTCTGATCTGTATGCCTAGAAGAATTGTTCTCCCTTAAACATATTGAGATCAGTGATATACCTTTGTTGGTAAAGAAGGATGACTTGATAGTTGAGAATTAGAGAGCTATCTCACCCATGCAACAACATTACTTTAGATATTTGCATAAGAACTTAGCTTGGATTTTTCTTTCATTTACATGTTTGCAGATTCCTTTTCTCTGCTTTGAAGAGAAAAAGTAATCAACATATTCCAGTACTTGCAAATTGGCCTCCTGAAAAATTCTCTCATAAACAGAAGGCTTCATGTTTACAAAAGTTGTTCAACAGAAGTTGAAATTTTATTTTAAAAATAATAAAATTTAATTAATATATAAGCACAAATAAGGTAGCAGGCATGAACTGGTAACAGTCTCCATGACAAGATTTCAAACATTCTTCACAGGACATTGTGCTGAAAATTTATTCCTTGTCTAAGAAAAGCTGAAGGGATAAAGATGTCGGAATTCAAGGCCAAGCTACTAACAACTTTATGTATGGATACAGATTTCACCTTCTGCAAATTTAGCTTCTTCATGTGAATGAGAGGACAGAAAGAAGGAAGGAACATTCTGGGGGCAATTCTTCAATCCTTCTGAAAAGTCCTTGAGAGAGTTGATCACTGATTTCATTCTCAGCAAAGGATTTAGTAAGAATTAGTTAACAGCCAAGCAGGTGCACAAGGAAGAAAGTAGGTAGAGACCTCAGGCATTCTGAAAAGTGAGGTAGTAGAAAACTAGGCATAACATACTACCAAAAAAATTTTTCCAAGGACTAGGTACTCCTGTGAATCAAGTAGTTTTCCTTTTTAAATATCTTTATCTGACAATGAACACAACATGTATGTTTGCAAAAGCTTCATAATTTAGGAAAAAATCAATCCAAAGAAGACTGCCTTTAATTTTTCTACCCAGAGAGGATAATGCTGGCTAACAACAAGAAGAAGAATCAGGACCCCAGGAGTAGTCTATAGACTTAAAAATTAAGTCTACTTAATCTTCGTAACAATATGATATATGTAGAATTGTTATTGCTTTCATTTTATAGGTGAGGAAACTAACTTTAGTATCTTTATACAGATACCATTTTCACCTAATATATCATAAAAATGTCACCATGTTACAAAAGTGTTCACCAGCTTATTTCCAGCTTCTCCCCACTGAAAACAATACGAACATTCTCTTTTGAAGACTTAGGGAAACTAAATATTTAGGAATATCCCATTGGGTAAATTCTTGTGGTTAACCATCTTATTCTGACTAGCTGAGATGGTACCAGAGAGGGAAGAAGCATGTATTAGTGTCAAAGCAATGGGCTTTTCTAGCATAGGATGTTTATGGAAAAGCAAAGCATGTCATGAAGATCATCATTCTTTCATTCCAGTCTTTATTAATAACTCCTGAAATATTTCCTGCACAATTATGATGTGCCCAGGTCATGTGACACCATCCCTGACCTCAAAGTTTAAAACTCAGAAGGGAAAGAGAAATCAGAACTTAAAACAGACTCTGGTTGGCAACATCAGTACTTAAGCAAAGACATTAGCCAGGGCAAGAAGTGCACGTAGAATCAGACCTTGGAGAACCTTTGTTCAGGAGAAATCTGAAATTTATCTTGAAGTAAAAAAGAAGATTCCTATAAGGAATGTGTGTGCATAAATTGATGAATGAATTTGAAAATAAACATATAATTGAAAATATGTACATATGGACTTTTGAGCTTAGATTCATCCCTCCATTAATTCAAATATATGTACCAATAGCTATAACTGATATACCATTCATTTAAAATACTGAATGGTTTTCAAGAGTACAGTCTCACATTTCAAAAACTGCACTCACCACCAAAGTTCCAGTGCTAAAGTTTGGCTTTGTAACAGAAGATCACAAAAAATAATACAAGTCTAGCACAAGAAGATCAAGATGAAGGCTCATGGATGATAAAGTGGAGGGAGAACCCCAGGGAATGTAGTGATTAAATATAATTATATATATATAGATAGATAGATAGATAGATAGATATACATAAATATGTAAACAACAAAATGATTAATAAAAAAATAAATAAGTATGCCCTACAAAGTACTGACAAAAATTTTGTTTAAAATTTATTTCTAGAACAATAAGTTCAACTACCAATAAAATGAAAGAGATATCCAAAAAAATGCAAGCCCCACTACAAATGTCCTCAGAAGACCAGGATTCCTCTCTATCACTTACTATCCTGCTGATTAACACATGCCCTGGAGGTTCTCAAGGTTTTGATTTGCTCAACACCAATCATTGCACTCACCCTGGAGTATCTGAATCAGAATTTGCATTTCTTGCAAGTTCCCAAGTGAGTGAGACATTTTCAGTAATATTGTCCTTAGACAAGTTCTTCTGAATCTGGCTCTTCATATTTACAGAATGGATGTCAGATTAAATATCCTGCATACCTCATGGCTGTATGTAGAAGAACAAATGAGAAAGTAAGTCTGGGAAATATCAGATGTGAGGCTATATTTGCAAGCAATTGCTGAGTAATTGCTGACACTACACATGGAATGGAGAAATTCTAAAGTTTAGCCATGGTGGTGAAGGCTATGGAATTTTGCTAGTGACCTGAACTTCAGCACTAATCTTTTTTTTTCTCTTCTATCATCAGATGAAAATATTTGAGAAGTTGTCTAACTAATGGCTGCTGACACCCGCAAAGCTTTGTTTCTTCATTTGTTTTTAAGGTTCAGTCTCACTAAGTTTAGCTATTTCATGTTGCCAATAGTTAACATTCATGGGGAAGATTTCAGTTCTCTCCTTTCTTACATTTGTCCATAACTTTTTTCCAGGGGAACTATTAGGTTACAGAAAAATCCAATTAGAAATTGCAGTATGGGCTGAACTGTGGCAGTTAGAGGACAATGGCAATATCTTAACTCTCATTGAAAACAGACTGAACTCCACTGTGGTCATATTTCTCCTAATGTGTTGTTTGCTTCTCGCCTAAAGTCTACTGTATCCAGGACTGTCATATAAAATACAGATGCTTAGATAAATCTGAATTCTATGTTTTGAATAGCTATTTTTGTTATAATTATGCCCCAAATAATGCATCAGACAGACTCAAAAAGTATTTGCTGCTTGTCTGAAATGGAAATTTATCCAGGCATCATCATTTCTTTCTGAATCAGATAATCTCAACTCTGTCCCATTTGTAATGACATGGAAACTGTGACTATGGGACACATGATAGAGAAAAGGGCATTCATCCACAAGCCTGGGTTGTACATCCCATTGGTAGATGTAGGGAGCTTTTTTAAAAAGTATGAAAAGAAGCTCCACCTAAAACAATGGAACCAGAATCTCTGGAAATGGAACAATGTCAATGATAGCTTTAGAATTAACAAATATAGTTCTAATAAGCTGTCAAGATTGAAATCTATGAAATTAAAAGAAGAAATTAATCAACCTGGTTCTTAGCTGTTTCTGCATATTGGAATAGTCTGGTAACAATTGAAAATTCCAAAGTCCAGGCTGTATGTCAGACCCATTATTACATTCCCTGGGGTTGGGAGTCAGTTATCAATAGATTCCCCAAATGATTACAATGTGCATCTAAAGATGGAACCACCAACAGATAATTAGCCCAGTCGGCATATTCTCATGAGAGACACTGCAGTCTTAGAAGAGTGCATCTACATTTACAATTACTAAATAGTGTACAACATGAAATTCTGATTTTCTAAATGTCAAATATATAAACCTGGTTACTTTTACATTAGGGCTAGATTTATTTCTTTTTGTCAAAAACAAAGTAATGTGAAGTTTGAAAAGGATAAAATTGAACAGCATTCCTTGCCTTACTCATACAGCAATTCTGAGAAATTACCAGGATGATATTGCTTAGTGTTAAAATAACTTTTTCTTAATGAGGATGTTCCATTGCACAACTTAAGGGGGCACCACTGACACAGAAAATAATGTGAATAATGTACCCAAGAGTTCCAATACTTGGTGACCCTGTATCTAGTCCATTAACAAGTTCTTCCAAGGTAAAGAGTAGGATGCTGGCATTTTTGAATTAACTATTTTCTTATATCTCTGTCCATTTTTGTACAATAGTTTGTTCTCCCCTTAGGTGTGGTCCCCATAGTTCTCCTACAACCATATCTAACCCATGAATGAAGATGCTGGCATTTTTTTAAGTGTCAAGGCAGATAAGCTGACCATGAGTTCATAGTAGATAGTCAATAGGGCTGCAGTTATCAGAAGGCTAGACTGGGATGGCAGGCCAAATAACTCATTTACAAGCCTGGTAGTTGATATTGGCTACTGGTTGGTACCATCAACTGGAATGCCTACCTGTAGCCTCCCTGATATGGTGGTTTGGGGATAGTTTTATATATAGTGACAGATTTCTACCAGAATAAGTATCCCAAGAGAACAAGGTAGAAATTGTGTCCTTTTCTAACCTAACTGTAGAAGTTACATACATAGTTCACTTTGGCCTTATTTTATCATTTAGAGCAATCACAAGTCTACTCAGACTCCCCATCTTGATTATAGGCATACTAAGCTGTTTGGGGGAACATGATGACAAAATTTTTTATCACAATTAATTTTAAGTCTCGGACTAAATTTAGTTGAGTGTTCATCCAAAATAGGTTTACTATTGTATGAAATAGGTTCATACAAAATAGGTAACTAAGTTATTTAAAAGTAGCTACATTTCAAAGACTCAAACTCAGAGCAAAGGATCAAAAAAGAAAAACTACCTGCCAAACCCAATATAGTAAAAATACTATATTGTTACCTAAGCAGCCATAGGCTGGCACTAATTGGGTTGGCTTCTGCCCACACTTTGATTTGTAAAGCACAAATTGAAAAGTTAGAAAGTTAAAATATGGTATCAGCTTGCAAAGACATTTTGTCCTTTGGAATTCAACAATATTTCACATGAAAATTTCCCATTTTTCCTACACTTACAACATCCAATTGTGTATGCATTAGGAAGATTATCTATGTATCACTCTTTGTGCTATCAATGTCTTTCTCTTCATAAAGCATGTGGCATTCCTTCAGAATGTCTTATGCAAATCTCTAGCATTTGTCAAAAACTAAAGATGCCTATGAATGTTTACTTACTCTTGCCTCTGACATATCTATTATTCTAAGCATGGGCCAAAACTATAGTTAAAAATTTAGACATCACTAAAATGAAGTAGTCTATTTCCAAAGCACCATCTTCATCCACTAGGCTGAATATTTTGTGTCATTCAGGTCATTTACAATGGAGTGAGAGGCCAAACAATATGAAATGTCAAGCTCTCATACAACCTCCTCTTTATACTCAAGAGGAAGACCTTTAATTTATCCCACACCTGCTAGATCAATTGTCCCCCAAATACCAACAGAGACATAGACACATGGCTGTAGAGAAACTATTCGTTTTCTCTGTTCTGGGGAATCTCCCTTGAGATGATTCAAGTTCATCTATCACATCACTTAGGAAGAGTTTTGCGGCCAAACTAAGTAGGAGAGACTGAAGGAAGGCAGTCAATACCCATTGTGACTGGTCTTCACCAGCTGGGTATGCTTCAGCTGGCCTGGAACTGTCAACCAAAACTGCAATTACTGACCTTGCTAGAGGCTGTGGCTCCCTGGAGGCAGCAGGGAAGAGAGGAAATGATGGATGCTCATGGTGTTTTCTACAAACAGGAGGAATAATTATGAAGTATTCATGCTGTCACAGACCATCGTGCTGGCTCTCAGGAGGATCATAAGATTAAAATCGTAAGATTTTGGAATGAAAATAGGTTCAGTGAGAGTTCACTTCAAGTTCTCATTAAAATTTTTATAAGACAGGAGAAAAAGCACATGTCTTTATCACAGAGCAATTATAACTTATAAGCTAGTGAGAATGCTGGTGACAAGCAGTATGAAAGAAGTCCCCAAGCAATATTTTATTCCATGGAGCTGTTTTTCCCTTCAAAAATGACTAGGAAGATAGTTTCACTATAAAAAGTTTCATTTTGTTGGTCATAAACGAAACCATGCAATTTTGTAATATGCCTGCCTGCAAAAAAAAGGATGCCTTACTCATATGTACTAATCTTCTTATTGTCAGTTTTATATCTTAGGCATCCTCAAATCTTTGGGATGAAATTTTATCAATTCCCTTTTACACATAAAAAATATTTTTAATCAAAAATAGCCTTTTATAACACTATTCTATAGTTTTTAGCTTTTCTGAGGTGTAATTCATATACAATAAAATCCACCCATTGAAAGTATTCAGTTCAACAAGTTTTAATAAATGTATGCCCTTGTGCCATCAATTCAGTTTTGGAACCCTTCCATTACCCCCAAAAGTTTCCTCAGATCCCCCGATGGCTAATCATTGCTCTTGCTACAAGGCACCCCTGAATTGTTCTTTGCCTTTCTTGCTATGATTTTTCTGGAAATTTTGTAGAAATTGTATTCTATCTTGTTTTTATATTCTGGATTCTTTCACTCAGCATAATGCTCTTAAGATTCCTCCATAATTTTGCATGTATTAGCAGCTTATTTCCTTTTTTGATGGAGTAGCATCCCATTGATGGATATGCCATGCATCATTTTTCCATTTACTAACTTGTGAATACTTGAAGGGTTTTTCAGTTTGGGGCTTGTATGAATCATTTTAGAAGGTATAAGAGTTTGCATGGACATGTATTTCTGTTTCTTAGATCTAGGTATAAAGTTGCTGGATTTTATAAGAAATGTCTGTTTAAGTAAAAAAACAACTGTACAGACATTTTCCAAAGTGGCTTTACTGATGTTCACATCCAACAGCAATGTGGGAGAGCTTAAGTTACTCTACCTTTGTCAATAGCTAATTTTGCCATTCTAGTAATTTAGACCTTCTAGTAGTATATCATTTTTAATTTTATTTCCTTTTTGTTTATATATTTTTTTTACAATAATTTCTTTTCATAGTTGTGGTGACCATAATTTTTCCTCACCAAACCACCTATCCACCATAGTTCATCCACCCAACCACCAACCATCCACCATAGTTCATTGTGCTCTCCTCCTCCACTGTGATTTGGTATTTCAATGTGGTTTTAATTTGTATTTTCCTAATGATTAATGATGTCAAACATCATTTGCTTATTAATCATTTGTTTATCTTCTCTGGTGAAGTGTCTATTTTGCCTACTTTAATAGTATTTCATTATTACTATTGAGACATTTTCTACATTCTGGATATATGTTCCTAATCTGATATATATTTTGTTCATACCTTTTCTAAATCTATCGTTTAGTTTTTCATTGTCTTAATGATATTATCTAAAGAACACAATTATCTAATTTTGACAAAATTTACCTAACTAAATTTTATTAAATTGTTCATGCTTTTGGTATCACATTAAGAAATATTGGCCTACCATAAGGTCTCAGAGATTATCTCCTATGTTTTCTTCTAGAAATGTCATAGTATTATCTCTCACCTCTAGTATACTTGTAAAGATTTATTTATTTGTTCTATGCAGTGCTTATATTTCTAGCTGGTATAAAGAGGTTTCCTATGTCTGATGACTTTTGATGGGTTGGTTATCAGGAATGATTAACTGCAAACTATTTTTAATACAATTTCAAATTGTATATAAGTTTTAACAGGTAAATCTCACACTGTATTTGTATCCATAGAAATGCAAATGCTTTAAATATCTATAATTTTTACCTCACTGTTTAAAAAAAAACACACAAAGTATACTCTAAATCAGGATTGAGGCCTATCATGGATAGTGGCTTCGAGGAGACTGGGATAGGCAGAAGTGGGAGAAGGCATTTGTCTGATAGATTAGAACACAATAGGTGCTGTAAGAATTTATCTGACCCCAGGCCTGACGATAATGGATCAATATGATGGATCATTATAATGCTTTCCAGAAAATGTGAACATCTTAGAGTTGAAGCAAGGAGCTATGAGGCCCAAGGTGTAGTAATAGACTCCAGGTAGGGAGGTGTCAATATCAGGGGAGCTAAATTCACTACTTAAAAACCTACAGAGGCAGCTGGGCATGGTGGGAGAGGGAGGAAAAACTCCTCACTGGTGCCTGCGAGGACCCTCCCTGCCTCCATTATTTCTGGCACTTGATAAAGTATTCAACTGTTATTCTCTGGCACACAACTCAATGTATCATCATTTAAGGAAGAATAAATGAACTTGGATCTGAGGACCTAGCAATCGTCCCTGGGTGAAGGGCCTTGAAATTTCCTCAGGGGTCCATTGTTTTTACTTGCCTCAACTACCCTACCTGGCAGGCATCCTGGCTCCTGGCCCTGGCAGCCAGAGTTGAACTGCATTGGAGGATACCATGTGGGCTGACCAGGGACTCCTCAAAGGGATGTGCCTGGTAGTTGACAAGGGTCAGGACCTTAGACCTGAATCAGATAACAAAAGCAAAATCAGTCACTGAGAGTCCTGGGAGTCCATTAGATTATCTTTATCTTGCAGGGCATGGGTGCATGCCTGTAAGCAGCAGCCTAGAAAGTCACAGCCAGGGCCAGGGATCGCAGTTTGAGTCCCGCTGGGGGGCAGTTAGTGAGACCTAGTTCCAAAAATATATAGCTAGGTGTGGTGATGTGCACCTGTACTGCCAGCTACCTGGGAAGCTGAGGCTGGGGATTGCTTGAGTCTGTGGTACCCTGGGCAATGTGTGCTTGCAGCTCCACGGGCAAAAATAGCAAGACATAGTCTCAAAAAAAAAAAAAAAAAAAAACCCACAGAGGCAACTAATAGAACGACAGGAATTGAGGCAGGGTTATTTTTTACCCCTAGGAAAGGCTTTGCAAGAAGACAGGATTCACAGAAGATATAGATAGTTAGATTGATAGATAGATAGATAGATAGATAGATAGATAGATAGATAGATAGATAGATAGATAGATTACATATATCATATATAAGATATATAGAGATAAATTAGTGAACAGTTTTTCTAGATATAAGAACAGGACAGGCCCAGTTAAAGGAACTGTTGCTTATGGTGGGACTAAAACACCAATGAGTTTAGGTTCCTGCTGTGAATCATTCAAATATTACAATTTGTTTCGACAGTCCTCTATTTCCAAATTGTCTTGTCCCACTAAGTCAGTCTCACTATCTCCCTTCTAGGTAGTGGTGATAGTCTTCCACTCTGCATCTTTGATCTTAGTCCTTCACTTCACTAATGTATTCCCCATAGCATTTCTACATTGCCTAACTTCGGGTGTGGTTTCTATAAAATCCTTCCACAATACAAAACATTTCTTTTGGTTTTGTATGTAAATTTTATTTTATTTTATAATTGATTTCACACACATACACACATTTACATAGTTTTATACCTCAACGTTCTCCCACTACCTTGTCACTTGTTAACTGTCATCTTAATCTCTTGTGCTCATCCCACCCCTGATTTCAGTCTCCCTCCCCTTACTTTGCGTTATGCTTTAGTTCAGCTGTCAGTTTGTTAGTTTTAACTTTTTTCTTGGCCATTTTATTGTTTTGTTTTCCTTATATCCTGTATTTCTGTGTTCATTACAGTACTATTTACAACAGTCAGGATGTGGAAACAACCCAAATGCCCAAAACAGACAAATGAATGTGTGGTCTAGTTACACAATGGAATATTATTCAGTAATCAAAAAGACGAACTTATGTCACTGTGGCAACATGGATGGAACTAGAAGGAATCATGCTAGTGGAAATAGACCAGAAATAAAAAGAGAAATAGTAAAATTTAAAATACTTAATGGCTTACCATTACTTGTGGCATTAGGCACAAATCCATTGTCTTAGTACCAGAAAGTGGGAGAGTTGAACAAACCTATATTCTTATATCATCTAGAGTCAATCCTCTACACAGAGTATATATTTTGACCATAATGGTATGCTTAGTTTTCATAATAATTCTTCTTTTAAAACTGTACACATTCTCTCTAACAGAATAACAATATCAGTTTACCAAGATCCATCTAGTTTTGATTCATGTCCCAAGTAAAACCTTTGCAATGAAATGCCTTTCTACATCACTGAGTTGATACCATCTTTCTTTCATTTATTTATTCATTTATTATATATGTATATATACACACACATACACACACACACACATATATATATATATATATATATATATATATATATATACATTGCATCATTGTCTACTCTGAGGTTCTCCCATCTCCTCAACACATATCTTTCTTTTAACTTTTGTGTTGTCTAAATCAAAAATGGGCAAAAAATGGCTTACCAGTCAAACATGTCCCATCATGTTTTATTAAGACTATCATTAGGTTTGTAAACTCACTTAGTTAACTTCTGAAACTGCTTGCACACTACAGTGGCTTGAAGTTAAATAGTTGTAAAAGATACTACATGGCCCTTAGTGAGATTTACATACATATCTTATCATCTAAACCTATACATAAAAAAGTATTCTGACCCCTAATCTCGATCATACTGCTCAGGGAAAGAAAAAAATCATGTTACAAATTGTCCTAATAAAAAATAATTAAAATACATGCCTGTTATATAACTTTGCCATCACATAATCACCAACTGCTCTTCAATTCAGTGTTATTGATGTGTTCCAAGGAGACATTTACACATAGTGTGTGTTTGTGTGATTTAAATACTCTAGCACTACAACTCCTTTTATACACAATCTGTCTCAAATTGGCAGTGATCCATTCTTTAGAATGCTGAATTAATTATTCAAATGTGTTACCTAACTTATGACAATAAAATATTTATGTCTATAAATAAACTTTTTAGAACAGAGTCAAATATAAGATGGTTAAATTACATAATAAAGTTTTATTTCAGTGGAATAGTTTGGTCTCAAGATTCTTTCATTAAGCAGATTTTTAATGCAAGTTCAAATATTCAAAAAATATTTTATCCTTTGTAAATAGCAATAAAAATATGCATGCATGAAATATTTCCCTTTTGTAATCAAAACAGGGCAAAATAAGGTCAATAAAAAACAAATGATAATAATTATCAAAAGAATACAAATTAAAGCCACACAATACCACCTCACCTCATCCCAGAAAGAATGACCCATATCAAAAGGTTCAGCAGGTAATGCTGACAAAGGTATGGGAAAAAGGTAACCTTGTAGACAGCCTTGTTGCAAAACAGTATGTAGGATTCTCCAAATATTGAAAATGGATATACCAAGTGATGTAGCAACTCTACTCCTAGGAATTTTTACCTGAAGGCATGGACAACACAAAAACACTAATTTGAGGGGATACACACACTCACACTCCTATATTTATTGCAGCACTATTTACAATTCTCAAATTACAGAAACAATCTAAGTGTCCAAAGACATGTGAATGGATTAAGATGTGGTGTATATACACAATGGAATACTACTCACCTATAACAAAAATGCTGAAATCTTGACATTCACAAGAACATGAATGATACTGGAGGGCAGTATACTAAATAAACATTGAGAAGGAAAAAGACAAAGACCAAATGATGTTGCTCATATGTGGAACATAAAGACAAAAATCAAAGTAATAGACAAAACTAACGCGACAAACCCTAGAGATACATATATCTATATCTATCTATCGATCGCTCGATAGATAGATACATAGATAGATATATTTTGAGACTAGGCCTCGCTATTTTTGCCTGTAGAACTGCAGGCTCCAGTTGCCCGGGTACCATAGACTCAAGCAATCCTCAGCCTCAGCTTCCCAGGTAGCTGGGATTACAGGCGCGCCACCACACCCAGCTATTTTTTTGGAACTAGGTCTCACTATGGGCCCTAGGCGGGACTATAACCGCAATCCCTAGCCCCGGCCGCTTCATAGGCTGAAGCTTACAGGCACGAGTCACCATGCCTGGCCAAACCCTAGAGATATTACTGCAGAACTGAGGCCATCAGAGGGGGCAGAAAGCAAATCAGGAAGGGGGCCCAGTTAAGTATATGGCAGGGTCATTGGTGTTTTGGTGGTAGGTATCGTGTGAGAACATACATGTCAAGACGTGTGGACCTACGCACCTAAAACTTATAGTGTCGTAAACCAACATCATGTTGGATATATACAGATATGAAGCATTGAGCACTGGGGACCTCTGCAAGAGGTAACTCCTTTCCCAGTTTTTGGTGGACTTCAATATTTTTGATTGTTATTGCTAAGCATCTACAAGAGTTCACATCATTTAGCAGTCTCTCCTCTCTTTTCTATATATACGTATATATAGCTACATATAAATGATCTATTTTTCTATCTTTCTATTGTGTGACTTTGGCAAGTTCCTGGTGAAATACTTGCAAATACACAATTTTCCTTTAACAAAAGTCTTAGCCTACATCTAATCACATGCCACACAACTGAGCAGCATCAAGTTTCCTTGCAGTTTGCCATGACCAAAATATCCTTGATTGTCCCATTTCCCTAACCCTGCAAACTTGCCTTACATTGGACAATAATTATAATTCAACTGCTGTCTATTTCTTTCAATACCTAAACTTGGACTTTTGGTATTATGTCAGACCGTTTTAAAAACATGCATCAAAAATTTTTAATGAAGTTCAACTTAGAGAGGAAATGGGTTTACAAAAACATTTTCTTCTCCTGTGAGCTTCCACACATAGGACACTTTATTTTCACAATTAGAAAACTGTTAAAAAGGAAAATTACTTTTCTTATTTGTTTTCTATTTTCTCAAAGCAAGTACACTTCAATTTTTAGAGTTCCATTACCTTTAAAGGGGGTAAATCTGTTTCACTTCATATCTGATCTTTAATTTTGCAAAGGCTTGTTATCACCTAGTGAGTGGTATCAGTGTTTTACTCTAGACAGATATTCATCAATGAGTGCAATAATTAAAGTAGGAAAGAGTGATGAGTCAGGGTTTTCTTTAACTTTTTTCTCTCATAATTTTCACATTTTTAATTAAATTAAACGGAGAAATGAAATTACTTTTAAATAGGAAATTAAATGAAGAACCCCCATGGCAATGCAATAGAACCATGTTTTTTCCTTAATTAAAAAGACAAATGCCATGCAATATGAAAATGTAAGGGCCTCAAGTGTAAGCTCACATTATGTATTTGTGATTAACACTTTGGATAACTACTTAATTAAAGTGATATTTTATTTTATTTATATTACCCTTATCCAAATTTCTAGGGCAGGGTAATTTAAAATATGCCTGTCATAGGACATTTGCATTTATTTTGATGTGCAAGCACAAAGCCTTTCAAGGTAAAAGTTCCTTTGCTTCAACACTTTCATATAATTAAAAATTAACACTCTGCTTCTTTTCCTTTTGGAAAAGTCACTGAAGTGTATACTATAATCTGCATTTGAAAAAAAAGTACTCTTTTTCAAAACTTCAAGCAGCATTTAAAGCTTAAGAGATACTTTTAGTCATTCAAGAGATAACTCTTGGGATTCTGCTTGTGTTAAAATAAGAACCAAGAACATGTATTGAAAGGGAAAATCTGTAAAAGATTTTATTAAAAAGGATTTCAGAGAAAAGATTTGTGAGAAATTACATTAGTTGCAGTCATATATCTCTGGGTAAAGTCATCTACAGTTGGACTCTGTGTGGCTTTCCATTGAACAAAAGAAAAATTTCTATGCCCTCTCTCTACTTCAGTTGTTGGGACCTCACCTCTTTGCTGTCCTTTCCCTCCATTTTCACACAAAAAGATGGAATTATCCATTGCCTGCTTTTATTTGTGTGTGTCCACCTAGAATCTTAAAAAAACTTAACAAAACAAAAAAACCTAGAGCCAAAAAAACCTAGACTCTATTCAGAAACAGAGTAGAGTCGAGTTGCCAGGGGCTGTAAATGGGAAAGGGGGGATTTTTGTCAAAGAGTTAAAACTTCCAGTTATAACATGAATACATTCTAGAAAATTAATGTTCAAACTATAGTTAGCAACTGTATTAAAATCCTGAAGGTTGCTAAGTGAGTAAATCTTACAAGTTCTACCACATTTTACAGTATGCACATGCATCTAATCATCACACTATCCACCTTAAACTCACACAATGTTGTATGTGAACTACATGACAATAAAGCTGGAAATTTTTTACATCACCCTTAAGCAAATCTTATTAAAACATACAACTCTAGGGAACACAATCCCTCAGAGCATCTAAAAGGAATTGTTAGCATTTGCACTGGTCCTTTGGGACAAAGTCCACTGAAAACACCTTTTAAAGAAATGTTAAAAGGGTAAACTATTTCATCTAGGTAACATACTCTGGGAAACATTCCATCTCTACCTCAAAATCTCTTATTTTAGGACGTTTTCAACATATCAAATGAGTTAAATACCTAGTTTTATTATACAGAGTTGTCAAAACCAAAGTTTTGACAAGAATATATTTAGAGCACACAGATGAATCAAAAAAGCTTATATTCTTTGCAAGTGTTTAGCTAGATGATGACATGATTTATATTTAAAATGTGGAGAGATCACCTAATTTTTCCAAACACTTTTAGTGTTATCGGAGGAAAGCATCTGGAAGATGTTCACAAACATCACTGCGAACAATACAATCACTTGTGTTTCTTTTAAACATTGTAAATATCCAGGCACCATTAGGAATGTCTGAAAGTATAATCTGGGTCTGATAAAAAAATTTTCTCAGAGTCCCCTCCCCACCCCAAATGATGCTTATTTGTAGCCAGGTTTGAAAGTCACTGAACTGTGATCTACTACGGAGGATGATCTTACAATAATCTCAAGTCAATAATCTTAATAAATATCCCTTCCATGGCTAAATTTACTGATAATCATTCTCCTGGCAACTTCTTACTGATGTTGAAAGTAAAAATTCCAATCATTTATGTTTTTTTAGGCTTCACACACACACATACACAAGTTAATGGCTTCCTGGAATACAATCATATTATCATATATACATGTAAACCAAAAATACATTTTACTGTATACATAGGCAGGTGAAATAACACTATCTTTTATCTTCTGTGAAAACAACAGTTATAAGAATATTAACTAACAGTGAACTACTCTATGGTATTGTTAATGAGGTAACAGTGGTTAACAGCATTATATAATTTGGAGATTAAGTTAATACCTCTTTAGATATATAATACCATATCCACCAATGAAGAACCCATTTTACAGTATTTATACTGCACTCAGTTTCTTATTGTGTGTGGGGGGAGGGGTAATAGCCACTAAACTCTCTGAGGGACAGCTTTACAAGGTGGAATTTACCCTTAGGTACTGTGTCTCACAGTAACTCTTTGTCTATAACTGCTCCTCCATTTAATTTAATGGGCATTTCTTGAGTACCTATCACAGCCTTCTCCTAACATTCAGCAGACAAGGCAAATCTTAATTCATCCAATCAAAAATTTTTATTGAACCTTTCCCCTGGACCTGGAACTGTTCTCGTAGTTTATGATACAGCTGACTATGAAACAGCCAAAAATCCCAGTCCCGAGTCTGAAAAAGTGATTTCTACCTAAAGGCATCTAAAAACGAACTGTTAACAAAGCTAGACTGTATGTATGGAAAAAGTGTGTTATGTATGCATTGTCGGTAAAATTTCTGGAATTGATTGATTAGTCACAGAAATCTCTCCTGCTTCTGCCTGTTTCTATATAAAATATATAAAAACATAGGTGTATTCCATGTTATTAGCTTCTAGGGACGTATCATCCTAAAGAGACATTTTTCAATTGTTCAGCTGCAATATATTTCCCACATGTGTAATGACTCACTCCATGGAGTAGGCATGCTCTCAGAACCACAAATTTACTACCTGAATGAGAATCAGGTTTGGAAAATTAATCTAAGATCTACCTCCTATCAAACTGATAGGGTGTGCCCCCCCCCATTGTCTCCTGTTTAAGATTGCAGATTTCAAGGACAGGTAATGTTAAAATGGGGGAATGACCTTAGTTGGAATTTCCCTTCAGGGAGATGCAGGGGGAAGAAAGAAGTGAAATAGTCTAGGTGAAACAGATTTCCTGGAAGGCGGGAAATCAGGGTATATAAAGGGTGTGCAAACAAAGAGAAGGATTCGATTCGAGGGGGGATGCAGATTCGAATATGGAGACTGGATAGAGAGAGAGGTTCAGTGGAGGAGAGATGGGAATCGGCCATCTTGTAAAGATGTGA
>PVHY01024309.1:0-19795 GCA_004024945.1 Uropsilus gracilis
AAAAAAAAAAAAAAAAAAAAAAAAAATCCTCTCTCTGAAATTGTCATCCTTGGAGTCTCTCACTCACTGGTCACACAGAATGTGTGACCCTCGCCTTGCACTGGTTTTTGGTAACTTGACTGCCTGAACTTGACCCTTGAGTCTTCTCTTCATTAGATCCTCCTATGCAGGGTTTTGAGGTTTTTTGTTTTGTTTTGTTTTTGAGACTAGGTCTGGCTATTTTTGCCCATGGAACTGCAGGCTCACGTTGCCCATGATACCATGGACTCAAGCAATCCCCAACCTCTGCTTCCCAGGTAGCTAGGATTACAGGCACGTGCCACCATGCCCAGCTAGTTTTTGGTCTCGCTGTGTTGCCCCGGGTGGGACTCAAACTTCGATCCTCAGACACCACCGTGACTCTATAAGCTGTCGCTTACAGGCATGCGCCACCGGGCCTGGCGGTTTGGAGTTCTTTTGTCATCCTGGTGGGTCTGCTTGGATTTTATTGTCTGTCCATGCCGGGGAGAGAAGGGCTCTCTCTAGATGCTGATTCTTTCCCCCTATTCTTGCAGTCCAAGAACTTTTCTGGCCACAATAAATTCACCATTGCCTAAAGTCTCATAGTGGAGCTGGTACAATCTGCAGCTGAGTCAGAACCCCCTCATCCAAGACTTCGTGCAAGTGGGGGTTAGTTATTTAAACATCAAGTTTTCTTAAGCAAGAGGCACCTTTCTGCCCAACTGTGCCCCCTCTCTTTCCCCTTCTTACCTTCCCTTAAAAGCTTGCCCTTTGCTGGGAGGAAAAAAGTTCTCCAGGCTGGCCTGATCTGGCACTGATGACACTCTCTCCTTTTCCCCTAGAACTGGTCAGGCATGAAGTGCCAATTCAAGCTGCTGCGGATGGCTGTGGCCTTGATCTGTAGTAAGTATCCAGGGGTCAGCTGGGAAAAGGGAACCGACTCCAGGCCTGGATTATAAGGGAGCCCTGGGCCTGCCCTTGCCCAAAGCAAGAAAACAAAAGCAGACCTGTTGGTAACATAGTGAGAGAAGCCTGCATCGCAGTGCAGAGCTGCTGCTGTGTCAGCTCCCAGCAGCTTTCAGTCAACATGGAACATGCACCTGGAAAAGTGCATACGGAACAAACAGCAAGCACCTACACCAAGCAAAAGAGCTTCTTTGTAGCCTTTTGGGTCATGATGCTGATCTTTTGACATCCCTTGATAGAAGCTAGAAGCCCCTTCTCCAGAAAAAGACACATGTGTGCCCACATGCGCATGCACTCACTTCCAGTTTTAGTAGGTCCACAAAGTGTAACTAGGCCAGAAACCCCTACGAACAGTATAGAGGGGTCCTAGTTGGGAAGGAATCAGAGCCACCTGCAGAGGTCATTTTGAGTGTTAAAGGCACATGGGTTTACTGTGTAGACAAAGTGTAAGAGGCATTTCCAGCAAAAGTGCTGCATGAACAAAGGGATGGGGAGGGTCTGTGGCAAGGCTGAAGGGCCATTGCTGAAGAGCAGTGGTGTGTTAGCAAAACTAACAGGAGATTTGGGTCTGTACTTGCTTGTGATGAGAGATAATAGAGTGAGATCATGAAAGGCTTTACATGCAAGAAGAGAAATGTGACTTCATCCCGAATGCATGGAGAGGCCGCTGGAGGACTTTACACAGGACACTTGCCAACAGGTTTGACCTGTAGGACACTGGTAGGGCTGCCATATGAAGGATGAGTTGACTGTGGAGGATGAGACCAGAGGCAAAGAGACTCTGAGGTAGAAACAGCTGAGAGTTGAAACAGAAGCAAGGGAGGGAGGAAGAGAGAAGAGGGAGCACATACTCTCTCATCCAGTCCTCAGAAGACTGCTACCAGGGAGGTTTTATTAGTGGGTTTATTTTACAGGTTTGAGGCTCAGAGTGAAGTTCCTTGTCCAAGGCCACTCAGCTAGAGGTGATAAAGCCAGAATTCTGTGCTAGCTGAAGCCACAACAGGAGGAGTGTATTGACTGTCTCTGCCTTGGCCAGCCACCTTCCCACCTGGGGAATCCCACATCTTTCAGAGGAAAGATGTCCGTCTGAGCCAACCTGGGAGGAGGGGAGGTGAGGGGAGGAGAGAAGGCTATAAGCTCAACTTTGACACTCCCTAGCTCCCTTGAGCCTTTTGAACCAGAGAAGAGGGGTGCAGTGGGTGGGGTACAATTGAGCACAGCTTCCTCCTCTGCTCTGTCTCTTGAGTAAGCTTTTAAGGAAAAGGAAAAAGGTCTTGGATTTTTTAAATTCAACTGTAAGCAGCATTAATTGAAGTTTGGGATGGCTTGCCATACCTTTCAGACCTCCCTTGTGAAGCCTGGGGCCTAGAGAACCAAGTTAGAAAGAGCCTCAGGGTCGAAGGAGGAGGTGTGAGTGTGTGTGTGTGGGGGGGGGGGGGGGGTGTCTATGTCCATCCCTAGCTATTGCTTTCCCGCCATCTATTGGTCATCTTTGGAGTTGCAGAAGGTCAGCCAATCCCAAGGGAGATGAGTGTTCCTGGAAGTGCTGGCACCCCAGAGTGGTCATGGTGGAGAGAGGAGCATGATTAATTAAATGGTCATTGAGCAAGTACAGAATTCCCTCCAAAGGACTTCCAAATCTGCCAATTTTCCTTTATTTCCTCTTCTGTGTAATGGGGACAAGAATGCCCTCCCTTGGTGTTCTTAAGTGGTGGGCCATGCAGTGACAGTGTCCCCACCTGTCCTTTCACGAGGATGCACACCCACTGGGGTGTCTGACCCAATAAGTTTATGCAAGAAAGAAGGACTGAAGAGTAGGCTGGGGACATTTAAGGATTTGTTGACAAATAAATTCCAACACATGTTGGTATTCATTTCTATTCCTTCTTTGGCCTTCTCCCCCTCCACCCCTCTCCACCAGAAAAGCATTGGTTCTGGGGGTTTCCTAAGGGTTTTGAGATAATACATGAAAACACTGTATAGACTATAAAGTTCTAGCACATACTAAAGTTGTTATAATGTCCCATCAGTGTGATCTGGCCCACAGAGACTGAGAATTTACCCCGGAGGGGATGCTGAGCTTCCAGAACTCATAACTGCAAGGGCCTTTGGGCTTCATGAGAGCCTCTCCTCTCTGCCTGCAATGATTTTCTTAAGTTCTTCTCTTGATAATCACATCTTCCCTCTTTAGGGAGCTCTGGCCTGACTCCCCAGACTAAAGAATCGCCCACCTATGCCTGACTTTGATTTTAAATTACCTATGTTTTTCCCATGCCATTTGTCATCCTAAAATTCTCTTGTATGTGTACATAATAATGCTAATGCATGCTGTATTATTGCCCACTTTGTGATCTCCAGAGGAAGAGATCTGTCATCAGCACTCTATCGTCAGGGCATAGAACAGTGTTTGGCGAGTAGATAATGAATAGATGAGTGAGCGGCTGGGTGGATGGATACAAGGTCTTTCCCCCAGCCCCTGTCAGGGGCCCTCCTGTGACATCTCTGTGCTTCTTCTCCTTGCAGTGAGCATGGAGTTTGGGCGGGCTGTGTGGCTCCGGTTCCACCCATCAGCCTATCCCCCGTGCCCTCACCCGAGCTTTGTGGCCCACTTGGGTGGTGTGGCTGTGGGCATCACTCTGGGCGTGGTGGTCCTGAGGAACTACGAGCAGAGACTGCAAGACCAGTCGCTGTGGTGGATTTTTGTGGCCATGTACACCATCTTTGTGCTATTTGCCGTCTTCTGGAACATCTTTGCCTACACCCTGCTGGACTTAAAGCTGCCACCACCCCCTTAAGAAGCTGGAGGATCGAAAGGGGGAAGGGAGGAGCAGCATCAGAAAGGTGCATCTGTGTTCTTTATCACATCACCAGCTCAGTGAGGCCGGAAGGAGAGGACAGGAGGTGCTGGGCGACTGTGATGTATGTGTTCAGATTTGGAGACTCTTTTCTGAAAGGCACCTGCGGGAGGAGTTGGATGTGGCCATTGTTGTTTTTCTAGACTGTTCTGAGGACACAGGCCAGGGCGAAGGCCTGCAGTGGGGTGAGAATGGCCTTTCCTTTGGACCTGGCTTATTCCCTGTGTTCTGGGGTCCCTTCCCTTGTCACAGATTAAGCAGCAGCCTTCTCCCTCATTGTCCACCTTGAGAGACCCTGAGAGACATAAGAACAGCCCAAGGGTGCAGTAGCCAGGAAGGCCCTGCCCAGTCCAGAGATGGTTACAAGCTGGGAAGGGTTTTCCACAGTCCTTGGGTCTAGAATGGAGGGAGACCTGGTGGTAGACAGATTGACTTCAGTCTAAGGGAGCCTAGACCACCCTCCTATGCCTGTCGGTGGGCACCAGGGCATTGCTTCTTGTGCAGGGGTGGGCAGAGAAGCAAGATGCTGTATTCTACCCCTTCCTTTGCATGGAGGGGTACCAAGCAAGATAAACCCAAGCTGGAAGGAATAACTGCATCCAAAGTTCCACCCTAGGGAAGGCCTTGTGCCAACTTTAGACTGTTCTCTACCCTTCTCCCAGAATGCGAACTTTTTACACCACGGCCCCAGCCTCCCATGCCCTGTCTTGTTTATAGGTTCCCTTCTTACCCTTCTACTGCCCTGACCCCACATTGTGCCTCTCCTTTGGCTATGGAGACATTGTTCTGAGGTATGTGTGTGTGTGTGTGTGTGTGCGTGCACATGCATGTGCACATGTGCACTTTAATAAACAGAAATGCCCAATTGGTGGGATGATGATGTGAGACCGGAGGAGGCAGCAGAGGAAGCCAGTGAGAGGAAGTAGGAGTTTGTCAAGGGGTGTGAAAGAGGTCCTGAGGACCTTTAGCTTTTTCTTAGCAAAGCTTGTCTCCTCTTATCCTATCCCCCTGGTCCTTCCAGGCCCCTCCTTCGGAATCACTGACCAGGGATTGACCAAGAGACTTGTTCAAAAGGGAGGCTCAGGCCCACCAGGGGCTCTCAGGAGGCTGAGATTTTCCTCGTTTTTGCCACGGCCCACGTTTCCCTCTGGGATGACTTTCATATAAGCAAAGGTTCTGTTCTGTCTCACTTAGGAGAAGAGGAGCTTTGGGGGTACAAGAGAGACTGGGGAAGAACTATGGAGGCTGTGTATTGGTTAGAATTGGGGGCAGAGGAGGGATATTAATTTATGCACAGGAAACTGCTTCTAGAGATGAATTGTTGGGTGGTTGGATGAGTGTCAGAGATGAGGGCAGCTGTAGGCTCAGAGACTCAGAGCTAGCAGGGACTTGGAGATGCCAAGCCCATGCCACCCCTGTTTCACTAGTGAGAAATGGAGCCAATGGAATGTCCACTAGCAGGAGCTAGGGGAGGAGGGTTGCCTTTGACAAAATAGACCATTCCCTTTCCACTGCTATCAGAGCGCCCAACCACAGACAACTCAGGAGGAAGCACCCCTGGCCTGGGATACAGAGGGATGGGACTGGTGCTTGTCAGAGCTCTTACGTGTACAGAGCTTTGGAGTCAGCCAGATCAGGCAATCAGGTGACTTTGGTTGCTGTGGCTTCCTAAGCCCAGATCACATGTAAATGAGCAGGGTCTTCCTGCCCGTGAATCCCCCCAGCCCCACACCAGGCAATCGCAATTCCTTTGCTCAATGCTAAATTCATTGTCCTGGTGCCTGTATCTTGCTTCTGCTGCCCCATGCCAATGCTATGCTGAGGACTGCTGGCTGAGGAGGGCCCAGGTGGTGTGGATGCACAGGGGTGCATCTATCTGGGGCATCTTTTCTGTGTGCCAACAATTGTCCCCACTGAGAGGTGTAGATGGAAGAATCACCTTCTTAGCAGAAGGGCCCTGGTCATGGGCTGTGGTCACTGCTCAACCTGAGGGGTGCTAGTTCTACCTGGAGAGCGGAGACCGCTGAAGAGACAGGGCCTTCCCTTCAGAGCCTGTGCTGGCACCAGAGGGGCCAGGCTATGGGGGGGTAGAGCAGAGAGCCACTCCTGCCTTTGTCTGGTGCAAACTGGAGAAGAACTTCCTCGCTGAGGGGTGACATGACTGAGTGAGAAGACTCTAGAAAGCACTCAGGAAAGTGCCCAGTTTGTTACCCAGAAGGACTGCCTGAGAGGGGAAAATCACCTGCCATCCTTGTATTTGTCCTGGAGGATTGGAACATACTAAAGGAGTCACAGGTGTACTTCATGCCACCAGAACCAATTGCACCTCCCTCAGCAGAGTAACCAAACGTTTTTTGGGCTGCTTAACACCTGCCTTCCCCACCTATTCCTACGTTCCACTTAGAAGCAAGGCTGCCCTGTGCTGATAGCAGCCCCTTCTAACAACCCAAGGCCTGAGACAACTGTCAGGCAGGCTTTGCTTTTGGTGTCTGAATTCTCCACAGCAGGTGCCTTTCTTCCCAAGCTCCCTGCACCCCAGCGCAGCGCCTTCCTCTCCTTCCTCCCTCCTCTCCAGTCTGGATGCAGAGGGTGGTGTGACTCTTCAGGCTGTGGAGAGAGCATGGCTCTGCACCCACAGGATACAGAAATTGAAAGCTGGGGAGTCCCCAAACAGCAGCCATAGACTTGCCTGCTGGTTAAACGGAAGAGAAATCCAGAAACCGGGGAAAGGGAAACAAGCCTTCAAAGGAGAAATTTTGCTTTAATGACACCATTAATCATTCATTTTTTTAATTAGGAAAAGCTCCCCAATGAGGCTCTTTTGCCAGCTAATAGGACTCTCAATTTCCATGAGGACCATGCTTGCCCTGAGACAGGGGAGTCAGTGTTCACCAAGTCTGCATCTTTCCCCAGCGTTCAATTTCATTTGCAAATAATCCAGATTCCCGGGTGCAGAAGCCTCTCCTGGCATGGTGGGTATTGCTCTTAGTGCTGGCTGGAGAGCACCCACACTCCTCTGCCTTAAAAACAGTACCCAGCTCTGAACTTGCCCCCAAGGACTTGAGTAAGTGGAAAACAAAACACAAGCTGCAATGTTTGTTTCTAAATATTTTTGTATTGTGTACATTCTGTATATTTTTGTTGTAACATATTATTTGGGCACAGATTCCATTAAAGATTTTTTTTAAGTCATCTGTTATTCAGGAAGTGACCTGAAGGGGGACATTGGAACCCATTTCTTCTTGGGGTGGCAGCAGGGGTGTTGGGTCTACAATGTATACAGTAAAGATGGGGCATCAGGTACACTGGGGGTTCTAGATTAGTAAACTAGACTGGTGAGAACTCAAAATGTGAGTCCTTGAACCACTCAAGTCTTTTGAGTTGTTGATGAAAGTTATGGTTTCCATATAAAAGCATGTACATTTTGCGCACATTTTGGGGGGGTGCGGGAAGCATGAGTAAGGAAACTCATCCATGTCTTTGGGTCAAGAACCTGTGAGCTGGGCATGGTGGCGTGCACCTGTTGTCCAAGTGCTGGGAGGCAAAAGGCTTGGGATCGCTTGAGTTTGCGGGTTCGAGACTACCCTGGGCAACATAGTGAGACCTGGTTCTCGAAAAAGTAGCTGGATGCCCTGGTGGGTGCCTGTAATCCCAACTACCTAGGAGGCTGAGGCTGGGGATCATTTGCGTCCCCGGTATTTGGGCAACTTGAGTCTGCGGTACCCTGGGCATACTGAGACCTAGTCTAAAAAAAAAACCTCTGTGGCAACCTTTTACCCTTTAATTCCCCTGAGAGAGTAATATTTTGACTTATTATTGGAAGAATCTTCTTTGAAATATCTAGGTACCTCCTTCTTTACTCCTAGTCTTTAGGTCTTCCTTTGGGCTGTCAACACCTTAATCTTGAGGTATAGGAGAGTCCTCAAGGGAAAAGGAAATAGTCACTTTATATACAGAAAGGGGCAATAAGAGGAGCAAAAATGTAATAAGAGAAGCATCGAAGGTAAAGTCTGGTGCTCACTGAGTTTAACAAATGGGCTTTGAATGGATGGAGGCTGAGAAAGTGAATTGTTTTCACCAGCTTTTCTGAGCCAATGGCAGTGTATACTTTTGTCACTCATAACTGTTAAATTTCCTTTGAGGATTAAATTATCCCATTAACTTCAGCGTGGGAGTTGTTTGCCATAATGTTCTTTCACATCAGTTTACTGTGTATGGTTTAGAAATATTTCTAAACACTGCAGGAGTCATCCCAGAATGACTTTAGAGAACAGTTCAGACTAAAGGACAAAAAACCTACTTCTGTTTGGAGTGTGGAGAACTGACTTCCCTAAAGGAAAATTGGGAACCCTTTGTGAGCACCGGTATTCTTGCTGGGCAATTTTAGACTCCAACGCATGAGCATTTAAACTCTCTGGCCAGCCAAAAGGAATTGTTAGCTTTGCTCCTTTTCACTTTTCTGGTTCCTCCTTCCCACCAAATTCTCATTGATTTGATAAGATTGAAAAAAGAGAGAGAGAAAACAACCTTGACATGTGTCAATAAAAAGATAATTAAGAGCCGGACGCAGTGGCATACGCTTGTAATCCCATCACTGGGAGGCCAGTGATCACTTGAGTCGTGAGTTCAAAAAAAAGTCATTAAGAAGTAAAGACAACTGAGTGTCTGAGTTCCTACTATGTGCCAGACACTGGAGTAGGTATTTTCAATATATGAGTCTTATTTAATTATGTAACTGTTTGCAGGCCGGGCACGGTGGCTCGTGCCTGTAAGCTTCAGCCTATGAAGCGGCCGGGGCTAGGGAATCGCGGTTCAAGTCCTGTCTGGGTCCTGTAGTGAGACCTAGTTCCAAAAAAAGACAGCTGGGCGTGGTGGTGCACGCCTGTAATCCCAGCTACCTGGGAAGCTGAGGCTGGGGATTGCTTGAATCTGTGGTACCCTGGGCAACGTGAGCCTGCGGTTCCACGGGCAAAAATAGCAAGACCTAGTCTCCAAAAAAAAAAAAATTAGATAACTATTTGGCATGAAGTTGGTACAGATTAAAGAAAGATTTGGGAAGTTCTCTGTAATAACTTGCTGGTAATACATGGCATAGAATTCACTCCCCAGACTGCCTGCCTGGTTCCAAACCTTATGCTCTCAGTCTCAGGTATTTGTATGGGACTTCAAGAACAATATGTATAGAAGTGTCAGGGTGCTGTTTATAAAGTTCCAGTCTCACTGCGTGAGATTGGGAGCCATCTGGTCAACATAATGAACCTTGGAACATTTACTTGGTGTTCACAGGATCTACACTTGGTCAGCCTCCCTAGAAGTTTACAAGAAAAAAAAAAAATGCAGCTATCATTCATTACCACTCCCTATCATCCCTGATTTCCAGAAATAAGGCATTTATGCCAACTCAGATGTGTCCGTATATATTAAAGTCTTGAAGGCACAGTTATCTAGGAAGTTTAGCAACCATAGAGCTGGAACTGCCTTTTTAGAACTCCTAGTGGGGTTTCCATTACTGAGAAAACATGTGGTTAGGAAAATGTGGTCTTATAACTGAATCTTACTTCCAGAAAGCCTGTAGGTTTTCCTGGCATCTGGCATTAGTGATCCTCTGGTAAGAGAGGCATGCTGTCATGGTCAATAATAAATAAGAGAAAGGAGATGACTTGGGTTATTGAGTTCTACAGGTACAACTTTGCTGAACAATGAATAAAACATTGTAATGAAAATTGCTCTTATACCCTGCCTGCTGCAGAAGGATATGTTCTAGCAAGTGACTTGATTTTCTTCAACAAATTCCTTAGTATAACAAGTACAATTTTCCCATAAACTCATTGCAAATTAGTAAAAATGTCAGGCTTGCAAATTAAGCTCATTAAATAAAAATGACCACGATGGTGAGAAACTAAGTTATTATTATTATTATTATTATTATTATAAATATAATTACAGTAAACCAAGATGATTTTTATGTGACATACATTTCATCTGTGTGTATAGCATACAATTAGTACACAAATGTATTCCAACCTGAACAAATCCTTTTTAAAACCTTACAAGTTGATACATTAGCTTATCAAAATTTGAATATTTCTGGTCATGAACTCTGTTTCTTCTCATGACACACATCATTGGTTTCCTTATTGACACGTCATAGTGATATGCAGTCTGTCACAGACTTTTAAAATAAGCTGTATTGTATACAACTGTGTAATGTAGTGAGTTTGTATTATAAAATATGTATATGTGCGTAAGTACATATGATGAATATATTAAATACACCTTGCCTATACTCATAAAATGATCTGAAACATTTGCTTAAATATCGTTTATAACATGGACTCTTGAATGACATGAATTTGAAAATGAGAAATGTTTTCTAGATTCAAGATATCGAAATCCAGGCTGGGCATGAATACACGTACCTCTAATCCAAGTGCTGGTAGGCAAGAGGCCTGGGATAGCTTGAGTTTGCGGGTTCAAGACTACCCTGGGCAACATAGTGAGACCTCTTCTCAAAAAAAGCAGCTGGGGCTGGGCACGGTGGCTCATGCCTGTAAGCTTCAGCCTATGAAGTGGCCAGGGCTAGGGATCATGGTTCAAGTCCTGCCTGGGGCCTGTAGCGAGACCTAGTTCCAAAAAAAAACAGCTGGGTGTGGTGGTGCGCACCTGTCATCCCAGCTACCTGGGAAGCTGAGACTGGGGATTGCTTGAGTCTGGGGTACCCCAGGCAACGAGAGCCTGCGGTTCCACGGGCAAAAGTACCAAGACCTAGTCTCAAGAAAAAAAAAAACAAAAAACAGCTGGGTGTGGTGGTGGGCGCCTATAATCCCAGCTACCTGGGAGGCTGAGACTGGGGATCGCTTGAGTCCACAGGATCTGGACTACCCCTGGGCAACACAGAGAGACCTAGTCTCAAAAAAACAGATGTGCTTGTAAGCGACAGCTTATGGAGTCACGGCGGGGTCTGGGATCGATGTTTGAGTCCCGCCAGGGCATGTAGTGAGACCTAGTTCCAAAAAAATATAGCTGGGCATGGTGGTGCACGCCTGTAATCCCAGCTACCTGGGAAGCTGAGGCTGGGGATTGCTTGAGTCCATGGTACCACGGACAACGTGAGCCTGCAGTTCCACGGGCAAAAATAGCGAGACCTAGTTTCAAAAAAAAAAAAAAATTATTTCCAAAAGTGAGCAGCAAAGTACATTCATTAGAAAAAGTCAGATTCAAAGGTAGTGTTATAAAATTGCTGATATCCCATAGTCATTCTGAATTTAATGCTATGAAGTGTTAGATTTTTTTTTTCCTACACCACCTACAATCCAAGTTATTAAAGTTTAAAGCCAGGCCGGGCATGGTGGCTCGTGCCTGTAAGCTTCAGCCTATGAAGCGGTCGGGGCTAGGGATCGTGGTTCGAGTCCCACCTGGGGCCGTAGCGAGACCTAGTTCCAAAAAAATAGCTGGGTGTGGTGGCACGCGCCTGTAATCCCAGCTACCTGGGAAGCTGAAGCTGGGGATTGCTTGAGTCTGTGGTACCTCGGGCAACGAGAGCCTGTGGTTCCATGGGCAAAAATAGCAAGACCTAGTCTCAAAAAAAAATAAAGTTTAAAGCCATATGAAACCAGCAAAAAAAGAAAGTCTCACTATTTTTGCCCGTGGAACTGCAGGCTCAGGTTGTCTGGGGTACCACAGACTCAAGCAATCCCCAGCCTCAGCTTCCCAGGTAGCTGGGATTACAGGCACGCGCCACCACACCCAGCTAGTTTTTGGGGACTAGGTCTCGTTATGTTGCCCCTAGTGGGTCTGGAACCGTAATACTCAGTCCCAGCAGCGCTCCTTAGGCTGGCGCTTACAAGCACGCACCACCGTACTCAACAGATAAAATGTTTTATATTGAAGCTATTTTTAATTCCTTAAAGATTCAGGATTTATTTGTATATTGTATATTAAAAGCTGGTTTCATCATTCATACCATTATCAACCAGAAAAAAAAAAAAATCTGTTAAGCACCCACAGGATGCACATAATCTGTCTTTGAGATGGTGTCACAGTGCTAGTTTGCCCCAAACTAGGAGAATTATTTTAAGAATCTATAATTCATTAAGACGTATGATTTTTCTGGGAAGAAAATTTCTAAATACTGCAGCAAACTCCTGGGAGAAGCCACAAAATCACCTCCGACATATTTTAACCAACAACTTCCTGAAGTCTAAATTCGTGGAACCAGGAATAATACCAATATTCTACAACGTGAATACATACTTTTCTATGACTCAGTGAAGATGCTCCTCAGAATTTTATGTTTAAGTTAAAATTTAAAAGTGAAAAAATGAAGATATCCGGAATGTACTTCAAATAATCCTAAATAGTAATCTTTTGAATAACTGTAACAACTGAAATTACAAACACCAAGGTTTGAATATACAACTTCACAATATAATTGTCTTTAAAAAGTGATCAAAAACTTAGGGAAAGAGCTTCTTTCATAAATTCTTCTAGGACAGCTACCACATTTTTGGCTTCAGGCATTTCTTCATGCTCCACTTTAACAATCTTCAAAAGGATGTCTCCACTACCACAGTTCTTTAGGAACATGTAACATTTAAATAAAGCATAATGATTCATTTCTGCCTGTCGGATAAATCTCTTCAAATTATTTGTGTCTTGTATGGCCTAGAAAAGGATACCCAATTAAAGATGTGTTTAGTAAGATAATAATGAAGTCTGAAAAATCTCTCTTATCCATCTGAGAAATCAGTATGTTGTGAGATATTTGCTTTTAAGTATTTACATAAATTTCTATTACTAATGTGATTTTCAATATATAAGAACAAAATTTCTTATATAAAGTAAAATTACTTAAAATCTCTTTAAGTAAGGAAGGTTACAACACTGTTTCCCAATAGAATTTTGAACCCTAAGGCACTGAGCCACTTTTGTGCTTTCCAACTAAGATATGTCACAAGTTATAAGACTGATGTCCCTGAGATACAAGCATTCAACCCAATTAATTGGAAATGAATTTATATATATATATATATATATATATATATATATATATATATGCAGAATCCAGTAAAAAATATAAAAATGCCTTCTGAGGATACTGGGTTTCAGAATGTCCTACATAATAGAGATCATATCTGCAAAGATTTGTTACTTTGCTACTGATACTAATTAAAATTCAAACAAAAATCATGTGACACCTGGCACACAGCCAATTAGTTACCTTTAGTTTAAAGTTCTCCAGTACTTGGCGAAAAAGAAAAGGGTTACCTCCTTCCGCACCATTTAAAAAAGCCTGCATCCAATCCTCACAAAACCGGTTGCTTCCTATAAAATATTTTAGAGTTAATAAAATGAAATTCCATGAAGCAGAAGACAGACTTTCTTTTTAGAAACACTTAAATAATTTTTTTTTTTTTTTTTTTTTTTTTTTTGAGACTAGGTCTTGGTATTTTTGCCCGTGGAACCGCAGGCTCTCGTTGCCCGGGGTACCACAGACTCAAGCAATCCTCAGCCTCAGCTTCCCAGGTAGCTGGGATTACAGGCGGATGCCACCACGCCCAGCTATTTTTTTGGAACTAGGTCTCGCTACGGGCTCCAGGTGGGACTCGAACCGCGATCCCTAGCCCCGGCCGCTTCACAGACTGAAGCTTACAGGCACGAGCCACCGTGCCCAGCCACACTTAAATAAATTATTTAAAACTTCTGTAACGAGAGCCGGCTGCAGTGGCGAGCAGCTTTTAATCCCAGTCTAGGACGGGATGCTGACACTGGGAATCACTTGAGTCCGTGGGTTCAAGACCCGCCCAGGGCATCATAGTGAGACCTAGACTCAAAAAAATAGCTAGGTATGGTGGTGCACGCCTGTAATCCCAGCTACCTGGGAGGGTGAAGCTGGGGATCGCTTGAGTCCGAAATACCCCGGGTAATGAGAGTCTGCGGTTCCCCAGGCAACATAGCGAGACCTAGCCTTAAAAAAATAGATAGGTAAATAAATAAATAAAACTTCTTAAATGCTTAAAAAAAGTGTAGGGATATAGAAAAAACAGACAAACAGACAAGAAAAATTCAAAACTGCCAACAGAACTGAAGCATAGAGCAAAAGAGGGGGAAGAGGTTAAAAATGGGGGAGGGCACAAAGATTAAGATGGTTCATGGGTGATAGGTGATGGGAGAACTTCAGGTAGACAATGATGTAATTTATATATATGTACATATAGATATAGATATGTGCAATCAAAAAAATTTAAAAAGTAAGGAAATAAAATGGTCAAAATCCCTGTGTACCTCCGACCAGTTTCAACCCCCTCCTTTCCATTAGAAAGGGTTGTCATTCACATGAATTTCTTTCAACTTTCCCACATACTGTTTTGTTCTTTAAGCCCCATGTAGTATTATTTTGTATATGTTAAGTCTTTATGTATTTTTCCTAAATAGCTGTTTTATCAAATAGTATTTACAAACTATACTGAGACATGTTGCTCTGGTTCATTCATTTTTCACTGCTATATTTTATTTCATTGTCTGAACATCAGTTTATCAATTTTCCTATCAATTTATCAATCATTTAAGCTACTTCCAATTCTTTACTATTCCACACAATGCCTTTGAACATTTTCATCTTTATCTCCTATATACATAAGAGTTTCTCTATGTACCTGAGAATGGAACTGCCAGGCATGATGTGATTCCTGTGTTCCTACAATTACTATTGTTTTTGGTAAGTTTGGGAAAAACATGGAAAATAGCATGAGGGAGCAAGGATAAGTTTGTATCAGTTGTTCTGAGTACAGAAAAAGGACTCTAGAGCCCCAGAAAAGCTATTTCAGAGGTGCGGCTCACCTGCATTGTAGAACTGAGGCTGGGCGCTACTGCAGTCGATGACCACAGACTCGTGCTGCTCCTCCGACATGGCCATGCACAAAGATGTCATGGTGCCTTCATGAATGAGGCCTTGAAGACTGGCCACACTCAGAAACCTGGACACACATAGTACTTGATAGCAAACAATAGTGCAAGACAGGAGGGAGAAAGTAGATTCATTCTGCACGAAGGGGTCTTTTAAAACAAATACCAAGCTTGTTGTGGGAAAAGTCCTCTTTTGCAAAAATGATGTTCATTACCTGTTGATGTCTCTCTTTGTTTTTTCATCTGAGTGCTTAACCTCAACGGGAGTATAACTCAGAGCCTACAAGAGAAAAATAAAGCTTAAGTGACACAGTTTTCCTGCTCGAGCAGCTACTCGTGACTAGACACCACCTTCCTCAGTAACCACTACTCCAGAAGATGTTCAATGGGCACTGCTGCTCAATGGGCACTGAGTTCTCCAGAGCCCTGATGAGCTGCCACACACTAACAGCCTGAAGCTATGCCCCCTGCTCTCATGGGAACCACACTCTCTTGGCTGCATTTACCCACCCCACATTTAAATGAAAAACTAAACTTTTTACTCAAGTCCTCCTTGTGGTCTTGGAATTTTTCATTTTTTATCTGGACATCTTTATATAATTGAAATCATTTTAGATTTTTATTTTCCTTCTCAAAGTGTTTTGGCAATTATACCTCTCCCAGACTGCTTCAGAAAGTCATTCTTTAAAACGCAATTATTTGGCCGGCGCGGTGTTATGCACCTGTAATCCCAGCTACCTGGGAGGCCGAGGCTAGGGATCACTTGAGTTCGCGGGTTCACTTGAGCCCACGGGATCACTCCCCCAGGCAACATAGTGAGACTTAGTCTCAAAAAATAAATAATAAATAATTTTTTTAAAAATGCAATTATTTAAAATTATTTACCAGGAAGACCCAGTGAGTGTTTGTAATTCTGCCATCGTCATGTAACTTCCCAGATCTGAGCAAATAAGGTGATCTATGGTAACAGCAAGCATAGTTTGAAGAGGTATGAGGGCTGGGGACAGGGGTGGAAGTAAGCAATGTTCCTTCAAAGATACTGAGTACGTCTCTAAATAACCCAAACTCTGCCACAGCAATTCTGAGTAAAGACATGCTTCAGTCTGGGCCTCACTTACAGCGTGGAGCAGGAAGGTAAGTTTTTCCTGGAAGAGAAGCACAACCCTTTGGATAGGACATACGACATCTTCAAACCAGCTGCTCAGGTAGGACTTTATGTGGTTTTCCAGACCCCTTTCCTAGAGTAAGAAAGAGCACCACTTGCATTAACACAAGGACACTGACATAACACTGCTCAGAGGATGTCACACTTTTCTCCTCCATACTTCCGATAGTGAAAGTAACTGGCAATAAACAGTTCCTTTTTAAGGCTCATACTACCAACTCCCAAACAAAAGAATTATGAAGCAGTTTCCTTGGGCTTGTTAGAAATTAGAGGATTGACGATTGATTCTATACTGAGTTTCTTAAAAACAGACTGAGAAATGTGTTACATAAATGGAAGTGACTCAAGAAGGTCCCAATGTTATTTCACTGGCCAGAGTTGGGCATTTACATGTGGATCCCTCCATCACATACACTGTAACTGCGCTCATTGGAGATACTCTTGGAAGTCTTGTCTCTCCAGCCTCTGCTGCAGTAAAACATCCATGTATGAGATGATTATATGCCTAGTGAGTAAATGAAGGGATGTAGACAGAGCATTCATTCACACTCCAAATGAGAGTAGGGAAGAAAAGTTAACTCACCAAAACACTCAAGCGTACCCCAGTTGTCAGATGTGCGGCCATGCCACACATCTTGACCTTCTAATCTGTGTTCCTCTCTGGGGACTAGTGTCAGCCAGGAATACCACCAATCTGGGAGAGCTGCCCCTCCTTGGCTCATTCCAATGCTACTCTTTCCTCTTCTGCAGTGTCTTATAAGCAATGTTATGTAAAAGAACCATTATCACATGTAATGGGTAGTGAATTTATAAGAGTTATGGCTTCGGCCGGGCACGGTGGCTCGTGCTTGTAAGCTTCAGCCTATGAAGCGGCCAGGGCTAGGAATCACGGTTCGAGTCCCGCCTGGGGCCTGTAGCAAGACCTAATTCCAAAAAAAACAGCTGGGTGTGGTGGTGCGCGCCTGTAATCCCAGCTGCCTGGGAAGCTGAGGCTGGGGATTGCTTAAGTCTGTGGTGCCCCGGGCAACGAGAGCCTGCCGTTCCACAGGCAAAAATAGCAAGCTCTAGTCTCAAAAAAAAAAAAGAGTTATGGCTTAGATAACTATAACAAACTGAAGGCATAATTTTTAAAAGGTAAATTAGTGAATGAATTGATAAAGGTGTATCTTACTCATAAAAGATAAAATAATGAAAAATAGAATGTTTCTAAGTCTTCAACATTGTATATAGAAATCCGGTGCCAGAGTACAGTGTCATGGACCATTAGTTCTGACCAGAATACTTCTGTTCCTAGAAATCAGATAAAGTGCATCTTCTTCCTCAATTGGCATGCTACCATATGCCACTGAATTTAAAGAACTGAAATTTTCATGGATACCAAAGATCAGAAGCACTCATAGGACTACATTCTCTGCTTCCCTTAATAATCACCTTTCTACTACCCACAAAGTAGCACCTTTTCAGAATTTAAGTATAGCACCTTTTCAGAATTTAAGTTTCTTTGTGTCCACCTGTATGGCGTGATAACTATGGTTGTTACAGTATGTTAACCATCTCAGTCTTAAAAAAAACTACTAAATGATTTACCCTACCTCACAGTTCATGTTATTTTTCAGTCCTTGGATGTACTTGTCCAACTCGAGTCTGAAAGTATGTTCTTAAGGAAGCAATAAAGGATGCATCAAAGTACTGTTTTATCTTTCAATACAAAACTCTCAAATCATGCAAACTGTGAATTAAAACAAGCCAAGATAAATGTTACAGGAAGTTTACCACATGAAAACACAAAATTCAAGCAAATACAGAGGGCTGTAGAGAAGGTTTCTACAGCTCGGCAGTTAATCCACTTGCCTTCCCAAAATTTCCCTCCTAATATTCTCAAACACCAATGAAAGGATATAGTTCAAGTCCTTTTTCAGAACCTCCTAAAAAACAGACCACATACTCTGAAGGGTTATGTTCAGAATCCATTTTTGCTATTTCGAGAAGTAGTTTTTCTTGTTGGAAAAGGCAGTAATAACAACCAACCCGGTAACCTGGGGATCTAGAAAAGAAAAAGGTAAAATGTTATTTTGAAAACTGATGCATCTCATTTCATGGTCTGCTCTGAAACCTGGTCTTCTTGATTTGGCAATATCATTACATGGCCCACTAGCTCAGAGCTTCCCAGACTTTTCATTGGTTTCCTTATAATAGCAGAGGAAATAGACCATATTCCATGATGGTCTTTAGTTAAAGCAGCCACTGACAAACATGGACCTTGTTTGAAATCTCCTGCCTTCTGTGAAAAACTCATGTGAATGTCACTCTCATTCATAGTTTATTCATGTTCACTTTAAGCATGTTCTCTCCTTCCCCAAACCTTCACAAATTATTGAAGCCACAGCAGATGTGACATCTTTGATTCAGTGACTTTATCTTTGGGTTGTAGCATAATAATCCTGAGGAAACTTGATATTAGTATCATGATTTGACCTGAACTACAATCCAGAGGTATAATGGAAAGATACTCAAATTCAACTGAGGGTGCCCATGTTTAAGCCTGAATGCCACTGATGCGATCAATGCTGTGACCTTAACTACTGAGTTAATTTCAAGGAAAATGAAAGCAAAAGTATCCATTTGCTCCATTTCCCTTTCACAGGGAGAATGGCATCAAAATCCATGAAAAGCACCTTACAAACTGTGAAGTACACAATTTTAGTTTCGGAAATTAACTCATTTCTTCCAAGTATAAAATAAGTTCCCAGAGAAGGCAGAGTCTCTGCTGGTCTATGTCCTCCACATCTACAGTTTCATATAGTGAATTTCATCCACAAATGTTTATGTGTGCGGCCCAGACCTTAGGCTCTCAGAGGAAAAAGATGAACTCTGCAGGTCTAGTAGGAGTTGATCTTTTGGAGTTTCTCACCACTTCTCATATTTAACTTAGAAATAAAAACTCTGAACACAGCACATTTTACACTTACCTCAGCTCCACAGATGCAACATTACCCAGCCCTTCAAAGACTGCTCCCTTAGAAAGACGCTTAGCAATGAAACTGCGCAACTCTGGCTCCACTTCAGATGGAAGATTAGTATCCACCAAGGTGAGGCTTGACAAATGAAAGACACATTCCTTACCAGTGAACTACTGGATCCATACACCATACGTCAACAGAATAATCAAAAAAAGCCAGAGTCACCTTAAGGACCTTGAGAAAGTTTCCTGTCTGATTCTGGTTAATGAGATTCAGGAATTTGTCACCCAGTACCACCTACCTCATTGAGTAGTGTAAAACAGTCTTTTCTTTACAGAATACCTTTCCTAATACTGTGACTTAACTGTGCCCCCTAATCCACTGACCTTCCTTCCTTCTTTCATAATCCCTTAAATTTCTCATCTCCCTCACTACTGCACTCTTCCATATTCAGCTTACATACCAGGATCCTCACTACAATCACATCCCCACATAAGTTCTCAGTTGCCTCTGTTGTTTTGGTTTTTTTTTTCATCTTACTATATTTGCTTGGAAAAACTTCAGCCCAGCTAGTCCTATTTTCTGTCTACTCTGCATCTGCTGAGCTATGGGCAATTTAACAGCCTACACAGTTAAATGTAGTGGAACAAAAACTCACATCCACAGTATCTCATTTTATTTTAAATTAATGACCGCCAGTGACCCCCTCATGTCTACCCATTGATATTTCCTGCTTCACTAACTTCTGTACTCTACTAATCATATTTCATACATCCTCATCTTTCTGCAATACTCCAGCTATACAGCCCATGAATAAACGTATCGCTTCAGTGTCCATTTATATACTTAAATTTGCTTGATTTAGGTTAGAATAGAAACATACTATTATTTGAATATTCTGGAAGAAAAGGTCTTCCTTTTCTTTTTTTTTTTTTTTTTTTTTT
>PVHY01024310.1:0-19798 GCA_004024945.1 Uropsilus gracilis
TTTTTTTTTTTTTAACCAATATCTGCTTTATAGACTGCATTTCTAACAAACCTCTAGGTGATGTTTCTGGTCTAGGTGTTCTCCTTAAATACCATGTACACGGATATCCTAATACATTGCTTGGTCTAGTGGTTGTTAAAATCATTAGCTCTGTGTCTTCCTTTCTGTCTATACTCCTCTCTCTCTCTCTCTCTCTTTCTCTCGATCATCTTATTCTTTTACTGTTGGAAACAATGTCTTCCAAACATCATTCAGTTCTACCACTTCCAATTCACAGATAAATGTTCATATCTGTGACAGCAGAAAACCATGTTAAGAAAGTTTCGTGTTAAGGAAGTGTTCATAGAAACTTTCAGTTTTAGTATTCCTCGAACTTATCTTCCCACATGCTCTGAAACCTCCCTCTGGATGATTAAGTCAGAGTCCATTTTCTCATAGTGAGAGATCCTTGGTGATTTTCTTGTCAATGAATCTCAACCCAAATTATCCAAAGCAGTCTAGGCAGGTTTAATTATATGAAACCACCAAATATCCTTAAAAAAAAATAATTCTCAATATTAAGTCTTCTTGGCTACTCAGAGAGCCTGAAGATTTAACATGTAGAATCCAAGAAGTCAAGCGAGTTTGCTGTATTTTAATAAAGTTCTGCTTTGTATAAAAACAAAACGAACAAAAATACAGATATCTTTAGATTCTTGATTCGTTCAGTTTAACACTACAAGGGAGAAGTAAGACTATTGATGGCAGTGGCACTTAAATGCAGCCACTGGAATTTAAGTATTGATACATAAGAGGAAATAAGCCCTTTCTGAGTGGTGTTTCTTCAAGTGTCATTCATTGATTATTTGCGTTAACGTGACATGGGGCACTAGATAATGTCAATCCCTACCCCAATACAACTAAATCAGGATCTCTGGGAAAGTGGTCATAAAACCAGAATTTTAATGTTGTCATCTGCTCTGACTCTTGCATTTCTTATATAAGCTGATGTTCCAGAACTCCTATTGCCCAGAATGTATATAATTCTAAACCATTTAATAATGTACCATTCCCCATCAAACAACTGACCACATATTAAGGTCACTTATAATAGCACACAGGAAATAAAATGACCACATCTTTCACATTACTGTGGGGCCCCTAAATCAACCACTGACAATGGGAACAACACACAAGTGTTGCTGTAAATAGCACCCATAATTAGAAAACTACAGGAAATCTCAATTAGAACTGTAAGAGAAAAAAACTGAAGAGACAAGCGTATGTTTTTTCATTCCTGGGAGTCCTATTTAAAGGTTTCCAATCTCTGGACTTCTTAAAGAAGTCCAGAGATTGCTGCTGTGATGACATGTTAGTCTTTTTTGATTGATGAATAATATTCCATTGTGTATATAGACCACAATTTTCTGACCCATTGGTCTGTTTGGGGGCATTTGGGTTGTTTTCATATCCTGGCTATTGTAATTAGTGCTGCAATAAACATCCGTGCACAGGTGTCCTTCTGAATTAGTATTTTTGTATCCTTTGGGCAAATCCCCAGAAGTGGGATTGCTGGATAGAATGGTAGTTCCATTTTCAGTAGTCTGAGGATCCTCCACACAGCTTTCCATAGTGGCTGGATCAGTTTGCATTCCCACCAGCAGTCTAAGAGTATTCCTTTCTCTTCACACCCACATTGGCATTTGTTGTTGACTGTTTTTTTCATATGGGCCATTCTTACTGGTGTGAGATGGTATCTCATTGTGGTTTTGATTTGCATTTCCCTGATTATTAGTGATGTTGAGCATTTCCCACCATATGTCTATTGGCCATTTATATGTCTTCTTTTGAGAAGTGTCTTTTTAGCTCAGAGGTCACATATTTCCAATCTAATTCAAAGGAAGTACCAGCTCCCTAAAATTATTTGCTGGCCCTATATACGTGCCCTCTAATATTTTTCTATATACTAGAAAAATATTTTGCACTGCACTCACTATCTGTTAATGACTGACATTGCCAGAGAAGAAAGAAGTTGGCTTTAAATGATGTTTCCTACTCCTCCCTTGACTTGACTAAAGGTAGCTGCACCCACCGCCAAGCCTAATCCCCAGGGCTGGTCCTCCCTTTATCTGTCCCTGAAACTGGAAGCCTCTACGAGATCTTCAGTCTGCTCTTTCTGTTGTTTCAGGTTGCACTGTCCCTGCTCAGTTTATTGCACCAATAACTCCTCCTTCCAGTGGTGGAAGCGGGAGCGGAAGTGGTAGTGGGAGCAGCAGCTCTGGAGGCAGTGGGTTCTGTGTGGCAAAGCCAATGGCCTCTATCCTGTAGCAAGTAACAGAAATGCCTCCTGGCATTGCCTGAATGGAATCACCTATCAGACAACTGCCAGGCTGGGCTTGTCTTTGACCCCAGTTGTGAGTGCTGTAACCGGCCTTAAGGCTGAGCTCTGTCTCAATTCCCAGTGATTGTTGTCAGCAGTCTCCTTTGCTTAACAGAGCTTGCTTCTAATTTAAGAACAATAAAAGTCATCAGTCAAACCACTGCCTTTGGTTTTAAGTGATTTGTGTGGCAATGCACACTGTGTGTGGGTATGGGGTGGCAAAGAGAGTGTGGGAGGAAGTGGTGGATTCCAGAGTCCTGAACCTTCTGTCTGCGTGGATCTGCATGAAGGTGGACACTAGCAGGAGGGAATGGCTGAAGGTTGGGTCCTGGGAAAAGACAGGAACCTGGAGAAAACAGACCTATAGTGTAGTGACAATCTTCAGGAAGGAATTAGTGTTCCATGGTAGGCAGGGCACAAGCCTGCTTGGCTTGCTCAAAGATTGGAAAGCCAGGGCATTCTCTCCACTTCTGCTGACCACCGGAATTGACCCAGCACCTCCCTGGCGGCAGCTTTGGAAAGACCTATCCAGTGGACACCTTTGGGGGTGTTTGCCCAATCTGTGGGCCAGAAGCATCCTCTCCTAAGGTGATCCTCTCCTTCCTGGAAAGCATAGTGGTGATCACCAGCTGCTGTGATTTAACTGTGTGGTCTTCTCCCAATGGGGCTGACTGACTGAGGTGGACATTAGTCTCAAAGGACCTATGGGATCATCTCTCCTGGGACCTGCAACTGAGAACAAGGAATTCCTGTTAGTCTCTGAGTGGCTTGGCCAATAATATGTAAGTTTAGGAGTATGTGAGACTGGTGGTGAGGGGTTAAAGAGAAGGATAAGTTGCCCTCAATGGTGGGTAAGAAGAGTACAGGGGAGTGACACAAGAAGCATATAGGGAGAAAAGCCACAAGGCAAAAAGGTGCAAGAACATTTACAACAGTTTTCCAACTCTTGATTCCAATTTGTTTCTGAGGTTCAGACACACTTCTGCCTTCAGGCTCTGTGAAGTACCTCTCTAACTGTGTAAGAAATTCCTCTTTGCTTATGCTGCTCAAGTCTGTTTCTTTTATTTGCTTTCTCTCCCTGAATTACTAGTCATGCTACCTTTTCTCCTTGAATCTCCATGTGATCTATGACATCACCTCTGGTCCGCATCTGTGTCTGTGCAGCGACTCACCACACTGAGGTAGGCATTGCTGCCACTGTCAGTTGGGTATTTGTAAAGGGAACTGTTCTCTCCAGTGTAGCCCTCCCAGTTTGACAGGTTTTAAAATGACTACTGAGGTATAATTTACACCCCATAAAATTCATGTCTTGCATATATAGCTTGAGTTTCAGTAAATTGCTATTATGTGTAGGTATCATTGAAAACTTTCATTACACTCCCATTTCCTGAAAAAAGTCTTCCTTGTCCTTCTGTAGGAAGACCGTCACCCTTCTCCAACTCTAGGAAACCGCCATGTTGCCTTCTCTAAGCTTTAATTTTGTCTTTTCTGGAAATTTCATATAAATAAAATCATGCAATGTGTACTCTAAAATAAAAGCACCAAAGTTCAACCATTTTGGTTCCCACTATACTGTAACTGTGATAGGGGAGCTGTGGTAAAGTTGGGGGGCCGTGGTCCCCAGCATGGTGATAGTGCATTAGAATGGCAGACATTGTACCCTGGTGGGCAGAGACTTGGAGAAGGGAAGCCAAGGCTTCCTGTGAGAGGGACAGAGAGAGAGGATTTAAGAGAAGAGAGAGAGAAACTGGAGAGGAGGAGAGCAGAGGTGTGACAGGGAGGCTGGAGACCTTCAAACTCCCGCTGCCATGTGCAGCAGCAGGGCAGCCATGTTGTGGGCTTTCATTCCCAGCCCAGGCTGGTGAGGAGCTTGGGGAAGCATGCTGGAGAAACTTGTGACCTGTGTAAGCTGACTTGGAAATGTGGTACTTGAGAACCTGGTTTAATTTTGAAACTGCAAATCTTGGAAGTTGTCTGGAGAACTGAAGAGAATTTGCTGTCTTGTTGTTTTCATTGTGAGACATCTGAAGTGGTTGTGGCTGGTGTATCAAGTGAGTCTCTCTGGCTTTGGGCCATTTTAGAGTTGAAGCTGAAAGAATGCTAGAGCTGTGCCTTTTTTGGAGGGGAATTGATGATACCATCTTGATTTTTTCATTGGATTTGAATTTCCTGCTTTTGAAGAAGGAGCAATGGTGCCATCTTGGTTTCTTCATCTGGGTTGAAGGTGGTACAGCTGCCATTTTGGACATATATGGTTAAGAACCCACATGCAGTTTTCAGACTAGAGATTGAACTGGTTAGTAAGATAATCAAAGAGGACCTTTGTACCCTTGGTGACTTTTGTCTATGTTATCCTCTCAGTGAATACATCTTGTTTTTGTATCCTCTTAAGTTCAGTGTGGTCTTGCTACTGTTCATGTGGGCTGGGTTGAACCTGATGACTGCCTGGGCTTAAAGGATCAGCTGCTCCTGTTTATAAGTTTAGTTAAGTTCTCTGCTGTGCTCATTTTGCTACCTGATTTCAACTGGGTGGTACAGTTGGAAAGGGGTTCCAATCAGGAATGGTCTGGATGAGACATGCCTTTTGGGCAAGCAGAAAAGGAGCACTATGGGTGGAGCTTGACAGGAAATGATTAAAACCCCTGCAAATGCAAGACAGGAGGTGCTACCTAATGAGTTTGGGCCCACAGTGGCCTGTACTGTTACAAGAAACACAAGTACCGGCCTTGTTTTGAAAAGCTTGAAACCTAGAAACCTCGGAAACATACCTCTGATGAAGAGAGGATACACTTGGCGTCTGCGTGCCTCTAAAGAAGATAGAAAAGGAACTTCCTGGAAAACTGGATTCTGTATACCTCCCAGAGATGGGATGAGGTGAGACAGCATCTTGGAAATGTGGTCCTTTGTGTAAAGGTTGGGTTGCAGGTTTGGTGGAAGAGGTGATACACCATCTTGGAGAGGTACTTCTTTGTTTTAGGACTTTAGAGACTGGACAATAACTGGGGTAAGATAACTGGCTACCCAGGGCATCATAAACTCTTGCTTTTCTCCTTATTTGTAAATAAATCTTGTTACTGTTTATCCCAAAACCTAGTTTGTCTTGCAATTGTGCCCAAATGGTAGAAGTCAGAGAGTGAAGAGTTTAATTATAAGTTTCTCTCCTTACCTAGTTTTGGTGCCAGTTTGTACCTGCTTTCAATACCACAGTGCTGCCTTGCAGAAAGATATGTCACAATGACTTGGTGAAGGACATCAGGGTGGGGCAGTTGTGTAGGAGCTGGCTTTGGCTACAATACTCATTTTCTCAGATAAATTCAGCTTATGAAAGTGGTGACTAATGGAGATAACAGAGGTGACATCAAAGTTTTTTGAAAATTCCACTGACACACAACTCAATTATAAATTTCCTGGGATACATTTCGAGAGCATACCTTGGGCTCTAAAGATCACTGAATCCTTATCATGGACAACCCAGCCATACCTCTGGAACTTTAAAAAAAAAGGTAATCTTGTCCTTGGGACTCTAGTGCATAAGTGAAAACCCATTCCTTCACTATTGAGTCTAACTGGAAACAGATGGGGTATGATGTTAGGGTTGTCTTCCAAGCAAGGGTGGGAACAGAGCTTCATTCATCAAGCTGCAAAACTTGATGAGCGCTCACACCCATTCAGATGAAAGGGCACTTAAAAAAAGTATTATTTGCACAAAGGTACCCTTATAGTTGGTTGTTCTCTGGCTGTGGAGGTGGCAGATTGGAAGTGCATTAACATTTGCTAAACACTAGTAATAGGCTAGTTACTTGTTTTGCTAGATTTGTCCTATTTTCTCCAAGTCTTCATACTAGTCTTAAAAGGCAAAAAATGATTTGTGCCAATTTGTAGATGAAACAAGGTCTATGATGTTTAAGCAACTTCCACAAGGACATGGAGCTGACAAATTGCACACTGGTATCTGTTTCTGTACATCCTTATGATGGTCTTCAAAGAATACATTCATTCTTCTATCCCCACAGAAGAAAGTGTAGAATTTGAGATAGTCTGGAAAGTGGGGTTCAGAAGGTCTACTTTCCTTGCCCTTCTCCAGAAACATCAGTTCTTCAGTAGAATCTATTCTCTGGATCAAGGGTGCTATTTTAATATTTACTGGCCATTTGAATGTTATTTTATCTGAGATGTCCATCAAGTTTTTAATGTTTTTTTAAATTAGGTTGGCATTTCTTATTAATCTGTAGTAGTTTTATATGTAGTCTATACCAGCATTATACAATGGAATATGACTGATGTGCTTAACTTTTTTAGTAGTTCCTTTAAAAAAGCAGTTAAAAAACATGAAATTACTATAATACTATATCTTATTTAACCAAATATATACAAAACATTTGCAAAAATGTAATTGATTTAAAATTTATTAAGCTATTTTGCAGTCTTATTTCCATTCTTAGTCTTTAAATATTTTAAGTTTAACAGTATTTTACACTATACATTCAGTTTGGACTAATCTCATGTCAAGTTCAGTAGTTATATATGTGTTGGAGGGTAACCCCCTGGGTACCTCCATTAGCATTGCTGATATATACATTGATAAATCCAGGAAGAAGGAGTTGTTGGAGGGTAGCCCTGGGTACCTCCATTAACATAATCAATACATACATTGATAAGCTAGGAAAATGGAGTTCATTCCCTATTACTTTAGAATTGTTAAGCAACAAGGAGGACATGCTAAGATGTGGTGATGGCTTTCCTTAGAATTCATGGGGAAGAGGAAGAAAAAGCAAAGTTTTTGTGACATGAGCTGATTGACAAGACTTCCCCCTGAGTCCTGGCTCAATGGGAAAGAAAAGAAAATGATGATATATATTAGGGCTTAGGAAGAAGAAAGGGGATCAGCCATTTTGGGATCAGCATTTTGGAGGGAAAGATGTGAGCGGCCTCATGGCCAAAGGTGGCCTGGGCTGTGGCCTTGACCCAGGCTAGTGAACTCACGACTTTAGCAAGCATAAGTCAAGCGTACATGCTAAAGGAGTCTGAAGTTTGGAAATTTGAACTCCTGTGTTGGAGTGTGTCATGTGTAGTAGACTTAGAGGCTTTTGGATCAGCCATGACTTAGTCCTAAGTAAATGGTCTTTGTTGGTTCTTGCATTTTGGAGTTTTTAATACCGCTCAAAGTAAGGAGGATGCCACAACAAGAAGATAACATCATGCTTGGGAAAGCTGGGACACACCAAAGGAGGATAAGAAAGATGCCTTGCATTTGGAAAACGTGTGGTTGAACTCTGTATGATTGGACATGTAGTGAGATGATCAGAGACTGAAAGACAGTTTTGGACAATGGTGGGGTAACTGAGTTTTTCATGTTTATCTTGTAGTACATATTTAGGTAATCACTTTGTTTAGTAATAATTAGTTTGTTCACTTAAAATTTTTCTCTGGCTTTGAAAGTTCTGACTTGGAAATTATAGTAAGAGCTGTGGGTGGCAAGAATCCAGTGCTTTGAAAAGGCCTTGGGACAGAAGGCAAGCTGCAGGTTCTAAGTCTTTTCCTCTGCCTGGGGAGCCAAGGCAAGCTTAGGCAGGTATTTGAACAACAAAGGCAACTGAGTGTGTGGAAGCTTAAGAGCTAACAAAGGTTCTTTCCTGATAGAGGCTTTCCCCTAGTTTAGGAAAAGCTGGAAAAAAAAAAGGATTTTTAGGTAAAAAAAAAAAAAGCTGCCCTCTCTCCTGATATCTCCTGATATCATATATCTATATCCTGATAGAGGTTATAGTGTCAGAATTTGAAAGTCTAGATGTTTTTTGTTGTTTTGTTTTGTTTTTACTTTTATCTTCTCCCACATCTTGGTTCACTTTCTTAATAACCTGACCTCTCTTTTTCCTTAGTTTACCTGACTGAAGGTTTATCAATTCTATTGATCTTAAATAAAAATTAGTTTTTGGTTTCATTGATATTGATGTACTGTTTACAGTTGTATTGATTTCTGCTCTACTTCTTATTCTATTTTTCCTAAATTGGTGTTTGTTGTCTCTTTTTCTTCTAGTTTGCAAAGGTAGAAACTTACATTATTGAATTTAGAGCTTTCTTCTTTTCTAAAATATATCATTAAAGCTATAAATTTGCCTCTGTGTACTGCTTTTGTTGCATCCCACAAATTTTCATGTCATGTTTTCATCAAGTTCAAAATACTTTTTAATATCTCTTGAGATTTCCCTTTTTCAAAATTGCCATTATTGTTGTTTTACATCCTTGAATTTATTTATTTGTTTGTTTATTTATTTATTACACCGTTGTTAGTCCTAGGGTTCTCCTACCACTCTGTCACCCATGCACCATCATCTTAATCTTTTGTGCCCATTCTACTCCCAATTTCCCCTCCCCCTTCTCTTGCTCTGTATTTCAGTTCTACTGACAGTTGAAAATTTTTCTTGTTTGTTTGTTTTCCCTATATCTCTCATATAAGTGAGATCATCCAGTGTTTCTCTTTTTCTTTCTGGCTTATTTCTACTAACATGATTCCTTCTAACTCCATCCATGTTGCCATGAGTAACATGTTTGTCTTTTATGATTGATGACTAAAACTCCATTCTTAGTGTTTTGACAGTGTTGTAATCACCCCCCTCAGGTGCAGTTGCCAGAGCACTGCCCCCAATCCAGCAGTGGAGTCCTCCACCAGTTCATGGTGCTCTATCCTTACCCTGCACTCATCCCTCCTCCCCCCTCTCTGGATGCCTCAATATATGGTCAGCTTTCAAAAATTAGTTTGAAAGTTTGTCTTTGTCTTACCTTTTGTTTGGTTTCTCATATAAATGACACCATTTGGTACTGATCTTGCTCCTTCTGGCTTATTTCATTTAGCACAATCTATTCCACCTCCTTCCAGGCTTCTGCAAATGACATGTATTTATCTCTTTTGATCACTGATTAATTAGTATTCACTGTGTATATAGTAATATATATATATATATATATATATATATATATATATATACTATATCTTTTTGGATTCACTCATCTGTTTTGGATTCACTCATCTGTTTTAGATTGTTTCCATAACTGCAGTAAGCATAAGAGTACAGGTTTCCTTTTGATTCAGTTTTTTTATTCTTTGTGTAGATGCCTCAGAATGATATGGCAGATCCATTTTCAGTCTTTTGAAAACCTCTACACTGATTTCCACAGTGGCTGAACCAGTCTATATTCTCACCAAATGGTTAAGAACATCCTTCTTTCTCCACAACCTCACCAGTCCTAGTTGTTTCTAATCTTTTTGATGTGGGCTATCTTTTATATACCCATTGGTGATTTGCATTTCTTCTTGGAAAAGTGTCTTTTTAGCTTTTACTTGGTATGATTACAATCTTCATGAATTTGTTGATACTTGTCTTGTGACTCAATATGTGGTCAACACAAGAGAATGCTCCACACGTACTTGAAAAAAATATGCATTCAAATTTTGGGGGTGCAATGTCCTATAACTGTCTAGATAGTCCATGTGGTCTGATTCTTTGTTTAAGGCTTTTGTGTCATTATTATATTTTCTGTCTGGTTGATGTCCATTGGTGAAGTGAGGTATTGAAATCTCTTCCCTAATGTCTGTTTTCAGATCTGATAGCAATTGCCTCAGATGAGCCTTCATTTGATGAGTATATTAATGAGTATTATATCTTCTTGGTGTATTGTACCCTTGAAAATGATAAAATATTAATTTCTGTTTCTTGCTATGTTTTTTTAGTGGGACATATATTTGACAATATATTAGAAGCATCAAACATTATGACCAAGTGGGATTTATTCCAAGGGTGCCAGGGTAGTTGCATATACACAAATCAATCAATGTAATTCACCATATGAACAAAAGGAAAGGCAAAAATCTTGATCATATCAATAGATATAGAGAAGTCATTTGACAGTATTCAATTTCTGTGTAAAATGGGGACAGAGGAACAGATCTTAACATAGTAAAATTCACATATGACAAACCCACAGCTGGCAACATTCTCAACAGTGAAGAACTAAGATTTTCCCCAAAAATCAGGTACATGGCAGTACACTACTACTATCTGACTTAGTATTAGAAGTCTTAAACAGAGTGATCAGACAAGAAAAAGACATAAAATGAATCTAAACTGGGCAAGACAAAGTGAAACTATTAAGATTCCAGAAGATATAATGTACATAGAAAATGCAAACCAAAACCTACTCTATGATAAATACATACAGTGAAGTGACAGGATAAGTCAATAAACAAAAATCAGTTGTATTTCCATATGCAGACAATGAAACAGAGCAAAGAGAAATTAAGAAAACATTTCTATCTATAACTGTAACAAAGGGATTAAATACCTTCGAGTAAACTTAACCATGAAGGTAAAATACCTATAAATCAAACACTATAAGATATTGTCAAAGGACCTAAAAGAAGACACAAGAACCTAAAAGAAACCCACATTTATGGATTTTTGCTAAAATGGCCATAATACCTTTACAGATTCAATACAATACCTGTCAAAATCCCAGTGACATTTTTCATGGAACTAGAAGAAACAATTCTAAAATTTGTATGGAACTACAAACAATCCTAAATAGTCAAACCATGCTGACAGAAAACGTAAGTGGAAGTATTATGCTACCCGATGACAGTTTGATTGGTTTTAGAAATTGTATGGTTTTAGAATGACATACCAGTGAAATAGGAGACTCCAAAATTAAGCCCGCACAAATATAGACAGTTGATCTTTGACACTGTAGATATCACTATGCATTGAAGGGAAGAAAACTTATGTAACAAATGGTGCTGGGAAACTTGGATAGTCACAGCAAAATAAAATTCATGTAGATCCTTATTTCACTCCAAGCACAAAAATTAATTCAAAATGGACTAAAGAGTTAAGCATAAAATATGAAACCATAAAATACATGAAAGTAAATTAGTTCAAACACTCCCTGAGTCAGAGGAATCAGTTGCAAAGATGTATTTGGAGACACAACTTTAATGCAAAGGAAACAAAAGCAAAAATAATCAGATGTAACTACATCAATCTAAAAAGATTTTGCACCACAAAAGAAAATACCCTCAAAACAAAAAGTGGACTGGGAGAAGATATTCATACATCACACATAAATCTGACAAGAGGCTGATTTCCAAAATAAGCAAAGAGCTCACATAAGTCAGCAACAACAAAACCAACCCAGTCAGAAAATGGGCAAAAGACAGAGATTTCTCCAAAGAAGATATTCAGATGTCCTACGGGGAAATGAAAAAATGCTGACATCACTTATTAAGGAAATGCAAAGATCACCAGTGAGAATGGCTTATATCAAAAAGACTAAAAACAACAAATGTTGGTGAGGATGTGGAGAAGAAGGAACACTCTGTCCTGTTAACGGGAATCTAAGTTGGAACAGCCTCTGTGAAAAAAAAAAAGTATGGCGATTTCTCAAAAAGTGAAAATGAAATACCACATGGCCCAGCAATACCACTGCTAAATATTTACCCAAAGGACACGAAAACACTAACATGAAAAGATTTATGCACTCCTGTGTTCATAGCAGCATTTTACAATATCCAAGTCATGAAGCCAACCTAAATGCCCATCAAAAGACAACTGGATGAAGAAATTGTGGGAGATACACTCAATGGAATAGTACTTCACTCTTGAAAAAGAGGAAATAGTGTCTTCTGGGATAAAATGAATGCCTCTTGAGGTGATGATGCTAAGTGAAGTAAGCCAGAAAGTGAAAGACCATTGCCAGATGTTTTCACTCATTTAGAATATAAATAACCAAAGAAAACAAACTGACAAAACATGACAAAAATAATCCCGAGACTCTGTGAAAAATATGAGTGTTACCAGAGGGATGGAAGGGGAAGGGAGGAGAGGAGAGGAGCAGGAAGTAAGGACATGAGAGAGAAACTAGCACTGGAGCTGTGGTGGGAGTGCAGCTGCTACACATATGAAGCTGTAACTAGTTAGTTACTAGTAAGCGACGGTCAAATCAATAAAATAGAAAAAAAATCGTTCCTGAACAGTGCTAGCCAGGGTCTTCTTCAGGATGAACTAGTCACACTTTGTGTTTGTTGTCTTCCCCACTTCATTGCTATAAAGTTCTCCACCAAATTGAAGTACACAACCTGGGGGAGGGGATGGGATAGGGTGGGAACAGTCAGGGAGGGGGAGGGTGAACCCCAGAGATCACAGAGATGTGAAATTCATATATAAATAAGTATTAAAAAAATTAAATGCTAAAGATTTTCCCTAAAAAGTTCTCCACATCAAGTGGGGATATGTTGGTGTTCATTCATACCCAGGACAAGTCAAAGTGACCGTACATCTCCCGTTTCTTCTTGGATAGGAGGCTCGTGTTCCGTGCAGTTTGCGCCCTCATGAATCATGAATTGACCCCTTGCTTTGACACCCACAAAGTGCTAGGCACTGAACTACTTTAACCCTATTATTTAATCATCGCAACTATATATTATTGATAGGATTATTTTATTAATATTAATATTACTTTATTGCTAGGATTACTTTAATCCTATCGTTTAACCATCTGAAATATAGAACTATTATTTCCAATTTACAGATGAGGAACTAGGATGTAGATATTTGAGAGACTGGTCAAACATTTTAAACTCTTCAGGACCTATCCCTGCACTCTCGAAGGTTTCCAGCCCCTTTAAAGCCACCTGGCTGTGGCTCTCTTAGGGGTACAGGGCAGGAGTTGATTGGAAGGGCTGGAAGAAAAGCATGAAAGGTCAAAGAGGAGGCCCTCTGAAACAGATTCAGGTTCTAGCTATTTCCTAATTCCCCCACACAGAGCGTAGCCAGGGAGCCCACCCCAAACTCAGCTTTGCGCAGCAACTAAGTTTCCCCGCTTGCCAGATACCAGAAGCCAGGATCTGGAGGCCTTCTGAAGCCCAGGGTCCCGCCCCCGCAGCGGGGCATTCCGCTTGGAGCACTTCCCCAAGCCCTTCAGCCCAACTCCCTCACCCCCATAAGCTGCAGCAAACCCAGCTAGCCCAGCGGGAGTCCCGCCTTGGAGCCACGCCCCCCCCCCCAGCTAGCGTCTGGCCCCCCCTCGGTTCCCTAGGCAACGCGCGGTACACAAAGGCTCCTCCCGAGCTGCTCACGTGCCTGCGAGATGTGCTTCAGAAAATCAAGTGAGCTTTGCTGTAGTGAAGGAGTGAAGAAGAGGGGGCGGAGGAAAGAGGTGGGGGAGCTGGGGAGAGACAGGGTCTGGGGTGACCGTACAGGTCGCTCTCAAAGACCCCTGGACCTTGAACTCTGCTTTACCTTTCCACGCACCACCCGCCTCCAAATCCACTCACTGGTTGAGAAGCCTTCACTCATGTGGCATTTCTGTTCTTGATCTTCAGAAAGGCAAGTGAAGTACTCCTTTGGAACATGTCAGCACAGGAAGCTCTTTCCTTCTGCTCATCCCCTAACCTTGATTGGGCACAAGTTTCTTCCACTTCGGGGAGTGCCCCACAGAGGCCCTGGATGCTACAGCGCAGAGGATGTGAGTACTTACCTTCCCTAGGGGGTCAGACTTCCCTGGCTGTGTAAGGAAAGCAGTTTCACGGAAAGAAAACTATGTGATTGGTGAGCTTCAGGGTGCCAGCAGGAGGGACCCAGGGGTCAGCTGTCAGAACTGAGGTTATCATGCAAACACCATTGTTTCCTCCCCCTTTTGCATCCCCCCCAAATGCAAGCCTGTGTTTCACACACTTGGGGTAGAGTGGGTATAGTCCCTTTCCATTTTCACCTGCGAGGAACCGTGAGATAATGCCAACCTCACACTGGTCCAAACCTGGGCTGTCAATGTGCTGGCAGGTTAGTTTATGAGCTAATATGGTCATAAACGATGAGAATTAATTAGAATTAGAATAAATTAACATTAGAATAAATTCAGCTTCGTGGGGCTTGGATAACTAAATGAAGTAAATTAAGTGTCATTTATCTGGCCACATTCCTTTGCAAAATTCCTTCCTGTTGCCCATGTCGTTGTGTGGTCTGGATTAGGGTGAGTGAAGGCAAGAGAAAAAGGGCATCTTTTGCAGACAAGATCAAGAAGAACATTCTAGGTTCACTCCGATAGTTCATTAATGTTTTCCGTGTGTCTTTGTCTTTTTTTTTTTTTTTTTAATATGCTGCTGAAAGAAAACTGGCTTGGCGTACAGCCTCTCTAAAATCCCTACCAGCAAAAAAGGATATACGTGTGGAGCCAGAACAGCCGTGAGGTTTAAGCCAATTTCCAAGGTTAGAAATGACCGAATGTTCTTAGATTTTTAGTGTGATTCAGGTAGCTACCTCTATCTGCATTTGGAGAGCAAAGGGCAGAGCGTAGTAGTTTACCTAAAGAATAGGCCCTAAAATTGGAGAAAATTTGATGTTTAAGCAAAAGCTAGCGATAGCTTCTCCAAGAAATTGGAGGATTAATGTTGCAAACGTGAGTGTCCTGGGGGTGTGGAAAACAATTCTCAGAAGAAATATTGCCAAGTCAGAGACTTCAGTGTTAAGATACTTGATGGTAACACATTGCACCTTTGTTGACATGCATCATACTCCCTTGTTGATTACAAAATGTCAAAATTTCCATCCTTTTGAGTGGCTGAATTTCAAACCTAAACATCTTCTGCACAGCCTAATCTCTTGTTGGATATTTTGCTGACACTTAATCTCAAGGACAGGGGGAAAGTGGCTATAAAATTCTGAGTAAGGAGGTAGGTGTAGCAATGGTAACAAATTAACATGGTTCTTCACCTATGCTAGTTCTATTTTTGTATTTAAGCATTATGTATATTAGGTAACTGAACCATGCCCTTATCTGGCTTTTCCATCACTGTAGGCCTATTTCTAGAACTTGAGGTGATTAAACCAGATCCTGGGTTTGGTTTGGTTTTCTTAGAGGGCTGTGTGTGTGAGTGTGACCCTGTATCATAATTGATCTCTTTCTTGCAAACAGGATGTGACCCCTGACCCAGGCAGATACCAGATGGTATATCTCGGGGAACAAAAATACAAACAAAACTTTGCACCATTTAATACCTTGTTACCTCGATTCAGAACATACTCAAAGGATTCTTCTTACCCTTGGTACGTCTCTTTCTGGTGTGCTTCAGTCAAGAGCAATAGGAGAGAAAAAGGATTATATCCCATCTATGGAGGCTAAATGAGAAACCACCCATCTTAATAGTTTTACCCTCTTGCTTTCTAGATCTGTGATTTGTAGAATTATAAATCATAATGATTTATTAAAAAAACAAAACAAAACAGTAGCTAACATGCCAGGTGGTTATCTAGGTATATAATAACTAGGTATATAAGCTCATTAAACCCATCACAGAAGCTTACCTTCTTGGAGCTTATGATCTGGAGTCCAGTCAAAGGAGATGCAAATAGATAAGAAAGTAGCAATGATCATAAGAGTAACCATATAATTTATTAGACTAGGACACTTCTGAAAGTAAAAGGGAACTTCATTAATAATTATACCAAGATCGTAGTCATGTGCTAGCATTGTCATGGGAAAACCTGGCAAGGTGGGAAGAAACTTAATGGGAGGGGGAAAAAGTAAGCCCATCAGTATGGCTGGAGTGAGCTAAGTGGAAGCGAGAACAGAGGAGGAGGGCCAGGCAGGGCTAGAAATCCAAAGATCAGAGGGAACAGAGCTTTCCCAAGGATTGCAACAAGAAAGCAAAAGGGAGAAGACCCAACCCCTATATTCAGCCTCAGTTATTATTTCCACCACAGCAAAAGTCTACCCCAAAAGAAAATATTAGGAGCAATGGCAATTTATAAAATAATCGTCTCATCAAGAAAATTTAATTCATTCTGTTTTCTGTCCCTAGATTGTAGATAGATTAAATTGTCACTGCTCTTTTACCCACATTTTCAAATCATGGGCAGTACTGCTTCCCCACTGCTGTAGATCTCTTTTATTAGTCACCACTTCTGCGATCTTCTGGTTACTTAGCTTGGGCATTGATTTGTGGAAATACTTTGGAACTGCGATCAATTTTTACCCTAACTGGATGTCAAATCTAGAGATCTTTACCATATTGACATCTCATTGTAAATACATTCACAGGCATGCCGTGTGCGGTGGTGCATGCCTGTAATCCCAGTGCTAGGAGGCTGAGGCCAGGGATCGCTTTAGTTCACAGGTTCGGGACTATCCTGGGCAACACAGTGAGACCTAGTCTCTAAAAAAAAAAAAACAAAAAAACAAAACCAAACCAGGCGTGTGCATATATATATATATATATATATATATAACACAGGCAAAGGGGCCCCATACTTGTTTTATATTAGAAAGCAATCAGCCTGTTCCCTTCTCCTGAAGAGCTAGACCTCATTCAAGGATGAGTGTGTTATGGGTGGAGTTCATATATGGTCACTGACTCATTAGATGTTATGTTTTGTGGTTTTATTTCTAGCCCTGGTATGTACAACCCAGAGAAAAAGTCACCCTCAAAAGTAAACTGGCCGATGAAATTTGGATCCCCGGACTGGGCTCAGGTTCCATGTCTACAGAAAAGAACTCTAAAAGCTGAGGTAATATTGGACTTCTACAGTTCATCCATTTAGTGCTTCCATGTGTATCGAGGATTCTCAGCCACGGTCTGTACATGCAGAATGACCTTATCACTTGAAGTTATTCTGCACAACTTTATGTCTGGGTGCATGTGGGGATCTGTTTGGGCAGCTAAACATTTTTGTTCTGATTTTTAAAGGTGTGTATGACCAAACAAGTCACATTTTCTTATTTAATCTTCAGATAATCTTGGGGGGTAGATACAAGACAATTACCCCTCAATAAGAGAGTAGAAAATGGAAGTTCAATGAATTGACTTGAATCTAAATCTTGTGGCTCCTAAGCCAGTGCTCTTTCCATCACAGCAATTAATCATTAGGTCATTAGGGAGTGGAGAGCATTTTAGGAAAAACGTGGATTCTGAGGACAGACTACCTAGGTTCAGTGTTTTTGTTCTGTAATTTGGGGCAAGTTTCTTAATTTTTCTAAGTCTTGATTTTCTTAATGCAAAATGGATATAATAGTAGATTGACCTTATATGGTTGTAAAGATTCAGATAAGTGAAATAGAGGATTTAGCACATTGTTTATTGATAATAAATGTTCAACCCATGTTTGCTATCATAATTCTGAAGATGCTTTTCTTTTTAGTGGAAATTTGTATTAATTCTACAAATATGGGTTAAATATAGTAATAATACTGTACTAGGACCTTTGGTAATATTCAGGAATTAATGTAATATAAAGTCTTTGTTTTTGAGAAGGATTTATGGGTGGAAAGTAACTCCTAGAGCAGCACACACTAGAGATGACAGGCAGGGAGCTGATATACACACAGACATTGAGTCAGTAAGACTAGATAACACAGCTATACTGCATAGTTCTATTTGCACAGCCAGGAAGGGCTGAGGGTTCTTAATAGAACGTTCACCTTGACGATATTCTCTCATGGCAGCTGTCCACAGACAAAGACTTCAGAAAGCATCGGAACCGTGTAGCCTACCTGAGCTTGTATTACAACTGAGGGCCTGGGACTACCTTCACGGGCTCCTGGAACCACAGAATCTCCTGGATTGAAGACAGAACTGCTGTCTCCCTCTGCATTGCTGAGATCCTCTTGTCTTCCAGCATGGGCTCCAGGGAGGGGCAAGGGGTTCATGACTACTATATGAGAACATAAAAACTAGTTCAGAGTATCCTTTCTCCCTGCTGGCTTGTTGTCTCCATATGTGGATGGATCTGGGAGTTCCTTTTGAATGTCCACTGAGGTAGCTTCATTTCACTAAAATGCTCATGAATACCCAACTATACTATCAGGCATCAGCTTTATGTAGTCCCCCACTAGCCTTAGAAATAGCCTATTTCCTATACAGATAAGAGATATGGATGGGATTTGGGATTGCTTCGACTTATAGTTGGACTTGCTAAATCCAGAGGATATTTTCAGGCAGGATAAAACATCTTTCAGAAACTCTTCTAAGTCTCTTAGTTCCCAACGTGGAGTGGGAAGGTCCTGATTTGGTTGCTTTTTTTCAGATTGAAGTAAAACTCACAGAGTCAAAAATTCCTCCTTTCCCATTACATCTATGTAGTCTGCCTGTCTTCACGTATATTGAGTTTTCGTATATCGAGTTTTAGGGGCAGACAGAATGGCAAGCACTGGGGAAAGAGCAGGAAGCCAAATAAACTCAACTGTTGATTCCTGAAGTCTAAGGAGGATTCTCTTAGGTGACTAGAGACCACGTTGGTCTCCCCCATGAGAATGCCCCCCCCCCAAACCTTATAAGTTAGTCTAGGAGTATTAGGGCAGAACTCACAGTGGTCACATTCAAAATACTGACACACACTCTGGCTTGGGAAACAGGCTGTCTCCCTTTCACTTAACTGAAAACTCCTCAAGGATGGTTCCTTCAAGATGGGCATTAGGTGTGGTTCTGCCTTATCTTTTGACAGATGGTCTTTTAGTGCCTATTTGGGCTTTTTAGTAATTACCAGAAAGTGGCAACACCTGCATGAGTTTGGACACAGCGTGAGAAGCTGCCAGCAGTTGCAGGTAAGCTTATATCTGCCACAAGGACACCCCATGATAAAGGGGTGCCCCATGGTAAGGGTGCGTTGATGCGGAGAGGTCAAACTCCTTGATGGCTAAGGTCTGCATGAAGAAATAATGGTGAAAGAAAAGTCTCTATTGGAAATCAAATTCAAATATAAGATCATGATTAAAATAGCTCAGAATAAAAGTTCTTGTCCAGTACAGATGTTCCTTTGCAGTGTAGCTAAGGATTTCTGCTATTTTTGCCAAGAATTGTGTAAGACTGAAGGTAAAGCCAAGGTTAACTCATCCCTTCTCACGTATCTCCCTTCTTTTTCTCCTCTGTGTCTACACACTGCAGGGTTTTTCAGAGGTAGTCATTTAGCCGTCAGAATTTATTCTGGCCCAAGGTCTTAGACCCCTTCTTCAGAAGATGCTGACAATAGTTGATGTGATGTGACTAACCACAAGGCTTTTCCCAGGGAAGGGTATTTCCTTTTTGCAAATAGTAACCTCATTTTGATACAGGGTTGTGAGTGACGCAGGTAAAAATTCTATTGGCGCCAAAATACTCTGGTGGGTGGGGTCTGAAAGAAAGACACGCAAGAAGTGAGAAAAGCCAAAAGTCAGATAAAAGGAAGGAAAAGGAAAGGAAGGGGACAAGAATGGTGGATTGAGCGGATGTGGAGAAAAAGGAACTCTCTTACACTGCTGGTGGGAGTGCAAACTGGTCCAGCCACTATGGAAGACTGTGTGGAGGACCCTCAAACAATTGAATGTGGACTTACCATTCGACCCAGCAATCCCACTACTAGGAATCTACCCAGAGAACATGAAGACATTAATTCAAAAGGACACATGTACACGCATGTTCAT
>PVHY01024311.1:0-19800 GCA_004024945.1 Uropsilus gracilis
CTCCAAAAAAAAAAAAAAAAATGTGTGTCCAAGGTCTGGCAGTTCACTGTTTGCACAGTAGCATTTAACTTGATCCTCATAATTTCACCTCAAAGACAAATAGTAGCCTGTTCTAAGATGAGCGAGCAGGGTTCAGAGAAGCCCGCAGGGCTGCTGCTGATTCCTGTTGGGATACCTGTCTCCAGGACAGCACTCAGCCCCCCTGCTGTATGTGGAGACCAGACTCTGTTCTGCGTCCTCTAATAGCGCTTCTTTGAGAAATGAGAGTCCTTCTAGGGAATAGACACAGCACACTGGGTGCCAGAACACTGGAGTATCTATCTAAAGAGAGCAGTACTGATCCTTTAAGATGCAAAAAGGGGAAATGAATGGTGTGGTGTCATGTAGCGTACATTGCTTACTTCTCCAAAATTTATTTAACGGGCAGGAGTTTCATCCTTGACTCTACAGTATCTGTCATCGTTCTCCCTTTGGGAGGCCAGTGAGTATCAGTGCTTCCACCCCTCTCCCCCACGCCTTCCGAGGGCTGGTTTTCCAGACCTCCTTACTTGTGGTTTCTCTGAGACTACAGGGGTCTCAGCTTTAAATGATAGTGCACTGAAAGTGACCGGCTCATCAGAAAGTGGATGTCCAAGGCAGAAACCTACCCAGGAGGTTAGATAGCACCTAGCCTGCTGCCCCCTCCCTGACCAGTATGTGACAAGGAATACTTTCTGTGTGTCAGACTCTGTTCTGAATGCCATACACCCATCAGTTCACACAGCAGGCTATGAAATGGGTGCTGCTAGTTTCTTACTAGCTTACTGAGAGCTCAGTAAAGACAGCGTGAACTGGCAACTGATTGAAGACATTTAGAACGATCCTGCTTGATACTTGCTGTTTCTTAGGAATTGAGAAAAGGGAAAATAGTATGAGCCAGAATAATCCTGAAAGAGTTGAGCCTCGAGCTGGATCTGGTCAGAATTTGAAAAGGGAATTCTGGAGTGGGGACTTAGACTGAGGAGAAACAGAAACAAGCCTTGCAGGTCCAGCTGAGGGATGAGCCCAACCTCGCCGTGGTGGAGCATGTATGTCAGGGCAGCAGAGGTGGAAAGTCTCAGGCAAGCAGAGTTTGGACCTAAAACGCACAATGAGGAACAAGTAAATGTTCCTGGTCAGAAAGCAGTGTTCTGGTGACCAGGCTGCATGAGACAAGATCTGGATGAACTACCTAGTGAGAGGACCTGACAGAGGAAAATACGGGGACATGGGATGGTAGGAATGCTTCCTTGTACCCCTGGCCTGCAGTAGGTTTTGACCCTCTGGAACCTGGGACGATCAACTCTGATAGCAGCAGTTGCTTAGAGGCACTCATCTGGCACAGGATACAAAGGATTTGCAATTCTGCAGCTGATAATGCTTCTTACCTTCTGTTCCAGGTTGAATCCCAAAAATGTTCACCAGAGGCCTACAGTGGCCCTGCTCTGTGGGCCCCATGTGAAGGGGGCGCAGGGTATCAGCTGTGGAAGGCATCTAGCCAACCATGATGTCCAGGTCATCCTCTTCCTGCCCAACTTCGTCAAGATGCTGGAGTCTATCACCAATGAGCTGTCTCTCTTCAGCAAGACCCAAGGCCAACAAGTGTCTAGCCTCAAAGGTGAGCTCCTGTGGGGGCACTGGCCCGAGGCCTCCTCCCCCTTGGTGGTTTAATGGTTGGGTGGTGCCACCCAGTGGTGGCAGATGGAAAAGCACCACTGCATCAGGTTAATCAGGTAACTCAGGCAAATGATACTGCTGTCAATTTGCCTGTGAACATCCCTTCATCCTCTCCTACTACTCAGATGGCAAGCTGGAGACCCATTTATTCATTTTGCAAGTATTTACAAAACAGGCACTGTTCCCGGCACTGGACATATGACCAAGAAAATGAAATGGCAGATGAAAAAGTAATGTTTCTGTCGTGGTAGTGCTGTTATGGAGACCAATTAAGGAAGGAATATGGAGAATGTTGAAGGACCGTTCTGGCTGCTGTTTGGGAGTAGACTGCAAAGAGAGGTGTTAAGAGGCTATTGTGATAAATTGCCGAGAGGTGATGGTGGTGGTGGAGAAAGTGGTAAAGGTGGTCAGTTTGTGAATCAGTTTTGAAGATAGAGCCCATTGGTTGGATGTAGGGATGAGAGTAAGAAAAGGGCCAAAAATGGCACCCAGATTTTTGGAAGAATGAGATGGGAAGACTTGACTGAGGACGTTTGGGGAGGAAGATAAGACAGGTGCTCTTGGATACACAGGTGGAAATACTGATGGATGTCTGGCGTGATGGAACCTGGTCTGGAGTTAACGTGTGGTGGGGGTGATAACACACAGGAAGAGAGTAGAGAAGTCATAAGGCTGCACTCTGTTCAGATCCCCAGCCTCAGCTTCCCAGGTACCTGGGATTACAGGCATGTGCCACCACCCCCAGCTATTTTTGAGGGGACTATGTTGCCCTGGGAAGATCTCGAACCCACGGACTCAAGTGGTTCCCAGTCCCCGCTGCGCTCCGTAGGCTTTTGCTTAAAGGCATGCGACACCATGCCTGGCCTTGTTCTCACTTTAATCTCAAGGATGGTCAAGACTTCCATATTTGTTGAGATTATCTGTTCTGTAACAATGGCCTAGTTAGAGCAAAGGAGTCTTTTGAAAGGCCAGGGAAAGGATTGGTTCCTTCCTCATCTTAAGGTTGGGCTACAGGAAGACCCATTCCCATGACATAGTGACAGGGGCCACCCCAGCGTACAGTAAGTGAGCAGCCTCGCTCATACTTCCTGGCAGTTATCCCTTATCTGGTGGGCCTGGGCAGCCTGCCTTGAGCACTACCTTCCCAGAGCTCATAGTGTATCTATGCCCAGGGAGTCAGACATGCAGAGGCTGGCTGCCAGCCCGAGGAGGCAAGGCCTGCCCTGAGGAACTTCACCTGCCACACAGGAGCATACCTGGGACCTCCGTGAGGACAGTATTCCCAATGCCACATAGCCTTGGCATTCCAAGGCCTGAGGTGTTGCTCTGCTGGAGAAGCCTGGCTGGTGGAGAGGGCATTGGAGTTGTGTCTTGGCGTCAGCTGACTCTAGACCCAGGCGGGGCTGCTCTCTGCTGCAGGGATGCTCAGATGCCATTCTTTCCATCTGCAGATCTACCCACTAGCCCTGTGGACCTGGTGATCAACTGCCTAGACTGCCCGGAGAACGCCTTCCTGCGGGACCAGCCCTGGTACAAGGCAGCGGTGGCCTGGGCCAACCAGAACCGGGCCCCAGTACTCAGCATAGACCCTCCTGTGCACGAAGTTGAACAGGGCATCGATGCCAAATGGTCCCTGGCTCTGGGCCTGCCTCTGCCGCTCGGAGAGCATGCAGGCCGCATCTATTTGTGTGATATTGGCATTCCCCAGCAGGTATTCCAGGAGGTGGGTATCAACTACCACTCACCTTTTGGCTGCAAATTTGTCATCCCACTGCACTCTGCCTAGAGGGACTTCAGGCAGGCTGAACCCTGCCGTCCCCTGCCACTCCTGACACTGAACTTGACAACGAACGCCTTAAGGATGTGAAACTTCATGGACCTTGTTAAATTTTTTCTCTTTTGGGTTTGTTTCTTCTGTGAAAGGACAACACATATTTAAAAGGAACTTGTCACCTGCCCTTGGTCAGGGAAGGCTTTGACACCGAGCGTGCAGGGCGGGTGGCAGGCTGCGTGCGCAGTGGTTCTAGGCATCTCTACATTTGCCCCCTGCATGGCCAGGGGGCTCTGTTTACAGACATAGGCAGCTCTCAGACTGTGTTTCAGGTTTACAGCCACTGGGCTGGGCAAGCGCCTTGCGGAGTAGGGCGGGTTCTGTTCAGGAGCCTGGTCTCGCTCTCTCCCAGCTGGTGGCTTGGTCTCCACATGTCCCCCAGCCAGGCAGCCCTTCCTATGATCATGTCAGATTGACTCCGCTGTGGCTGCCCACTAGAGGGCAGGTGTGCTCTCTCCATTTTGAGGGCTGTGAGGCCTTCCCTTAGCCCCACAAGCAAGCGGATTAGGGGGCTTTTGACTCTCCTGAGCTGATCCAAGATTTTTGCTGGGCTTTTTTCCCAAGGGTCCTTACTTCCTTTCCACTCCACCACTCTGAGAGGCAGGGAAGGGTGTAGTATCAGGGTGATTTTGCTGTATTGGGATTTTATACCGTTTTTCTGTTGTCTTCAGCACAGGTAGCATAAGGTTATGTTACTATAGAACCACAGTGCCCATCTTGCCAGCTGTGCCCCCCTCCCCCAATTCTGTACACTCTCTAACTGGGGGTTCAATCTCTGTCTTGTCTGGGGCCTGCCTCCTCGGAGTGCAGCTTTAATATTCAGCATTGAGGAAGCCCCTGGGGGAGTCTGATGCTGAGCCAGAAGAGGCTTCCTGGTGCTTCTGTCTGGCCCCCACCCCAGCTTTTCAAATGTCTGGGCGTATCCTTTATAGTTGTCCACACTAGATGAATAGGCTGGTGGCCAGCACCTCCTCTCAAGGATGCCAAAATGGGCTTAGTTCTGTATGAGCTAGCTGGTGGGGCTCAGCCATTGGCACATGCTGCTGCTGGGATCCTAAGGCACCAAGTTCCGGGACCTTCACAGGCTGGGCAGCTCGCACAACAGGAGCCCTAGAGTCCCTGACAGGGGCCTTGAGAGAGCCTTACGCTTTAAAGTCTTTTTTTTTTTTTTCAGGCTTTCTTTTGTCCTGTGCCCATCCCTTCTAGCTAAGTGGGAATGGCTCACCAAGGATCATGGCCAACAGGGTAGGCCCTGGGACCATGGGCTTCAGGGGATCTGTCACTTTTCGTATAGGAACATAGCCAGGACCCAGGAGCAGATGAGGTAGGTAAGAGAGGGCTGGTCCCTCCTCCTTCTGTTCCCTCTCGACTTCAGGCCTCCCTAGTTATAGGAGGGGCCGTAGCGTCCTCCCTGAGACTGTTCACTCTCAGGGCCAAGCAGCTTCAAGATGGGGCCTTACTCTAGAGTCGGCCATCTGTGGAGCTGTGCCCGATCAAGGCACCAGTACATAACCATGAAGCCAGTGCTGGTTGCCTGGTGGTGGCTAGCTAGAAGCAACCTGACCACCTGTTCAAGTTAAACTGTAATTGCCCTGGAGGTGATGGCCTTGTTGAGGGACCAATCGGGAGCTGGTGTCTGAGTCTCTCCCTCCCCTCCCAGATGGCACTAGAACCTCTTCCTGCCTGAAGCCTGGGTCTCCCCCAGTGGTATTCAAGATAAGCATGACTCCTCTCCCCAGCTCTTTTCAGAGACATCCTGCCCACTGTGCCCAGTCCCCAGGGGACCCCAGTCAGGTCAGACTCATTCATGCAGCTCTTGGGGAACCAAAAACCAGCACGAAAATAAAGCTGAATGATGGAGTTCTGTGCTCTGTGGTGAATGGGGCTGTGGGCTGCAGCAGACTGCTCCTTTCCTGGACTCAGAAGTCGTCCTGTCTCACCTTGACAGTGACCAGTACACCTCAAGTGGTTGGGTATGAAAAGCCTCGAGGCGAGTCAGCAAAGGGCTGAGAGGAGAGGCCAGATGCTGCCTGGCCCAAGCCACTGCATTGGGCTCTCAGTTTCCTGCAGCTGAGATACAGGGCCAGAGGAGCCCCTGGCTTCTGGCCCTTGCACTGGCTCACCGTCTGTGGCTGGCCAGTGACACTTTGCTTCCCACAAGTTGGACTGCTAAGAAAGGCTTTAAAAACAAGGGAAGAGAGAAGCCAAGGAGCCTGGAGACGGACACACTGGTACCAGGGGTTACAAACGGTAAGAAACACTTTATTATAACTTTACAACATATAAATAGCTTGGGTCAAATCTGTGCTTTCTGGCAGCTGGGCACGGAGTCTCCTCCCCTGCAGGCTCCTCCTTCCTTCACATTGCACTGTTCGTCGGTGGCTCTGGCCCTGGGCCCGTCGGTAGAGGTGGGAGAAAAGGGCTGGGCAGCCCAGTCCTGCTCTCCGTCTCCTCAGGTGGGGCCTGCGCCTGTCATCTGCTTGGATTGCGGCTGGTGTGGAAGGACCGCTCCTCTGGGGTCAGGCCGGCAAAGAAGGGGTGCAGCAGAGCCTCCGCCAGTGTGATACGCTGGGCAGGGTCAAATTCTAACATCCTCCTCATCAGGTCAAACAGCTGCACGTGCTCCAGGGAATCTTGGAGCATATAACTCTGCTCAGGGACACAAGGTGCCTCAGTGTGACGACAGGGTCACGGGAAGCCACCACAGGTCCCCTTGCCTCTAGGTCGCCTTGCTAGACTGGGTGGAGGCAGCAGTGCTGCCTCCCTGGACAATGAGCAGCTCTTTTCCCATCATGCCTGTTGCCAGCATTCTGCTCTGAATCGGCAGGCCGCAGGTGGCTTGATGCCTCTGTCCCCCGCCCCCATGTGCCAAATTCTGACAGGCAGATAGGAATCACCTTTGCACAATTCCGTTGTCAAACACCAGATGCCACTGACAGGCTCCCTTGCCATGTCTAGGTCCTCCCACCCCCTCACCTCAGTCCCACCTAGTTCTCAAAATAGAGACAAGAAGGGAACAGGAAGCTCTGACATCTGGCTCTTCTGCTGTTCCCCAGTTACATCATAGCCACCCTGTGGGGGAGGGGGAGGGCTAAGGCCCTCTAGGACAGTTTGCAAAAACCTCCACTGCCAGCACCCAGCAGCTTGGAGTACAGCTTCCCAAAGAGCCAGGGCGAGGAAGCGGCCTTTAGCCGCCTAGTCTGCCTCTGCTGTAGGTCTGCCCAGTTGCCTGGGTCTCCTTGACAAGAGCTGAGCTAGGGGAAGCCAGAAACTGACCTTTAGAGGTTTGCAGTTCTCCTTCACGTACCGGCCGTCAGAGCTGTTCTCATCCCAAACCAGACCCCCTTTGTAGAAATATTTCTGCTTTCTGAAAAGGGAGGGAGTGGTGTCAGGTGGGACCTGCCACGGGGGTCAGGAAGGGGACAGGGAAGGGCCCCGGGTCAACCCTGAAAGGCTCTCAGGCCCCCTTACCTAGTTCGGTGGATCATGTGTGATGGAATGGGCCCCAGGATCTTCTCCATCATCACCAAATGCTCCCGGTTCTCATGGGTCTGTGGATGGTTAAAGACAGCAAGCAAGTCATCACCCAGGCCCGATCCCCTCAGGAAGGACAGAGCGACAGCTAGTGCCCTCCCTGTCCCAGAATACGCATACCCTCCCTTGGACCGGCAAGCAGCCCCAGTCCCTGATCTGGTGGCAGGCTGGGCCAAGGTTGGCCTGTTTCCAGGGTTGGGCCCACACTGCTCAACGCTTCAGGTGGACTGGCCCGTAGACATCCCGCACTCTGGTTCCAGCCGTCACCCTCCCCCCAGACCCTGCCTGTCCTGTCCGTTTCCACACCACCCCTCACACTAGGGCTCCCACTGCTTTGCCTTCTTCCTGCCCCTGAGCTGCTCCAACCCTCCAGTGTCGGAAACTCATAACATGTTGAAGGGCAGGGGTGGGAGGGCTCCCATACCAGACCCCAGCGACCTATCAAAGTAGTGGAGCCCGTGGGAGGCCTCACCTGGAAAAGTGTGAAGCCCCGGTAATATTCGAAGAGAATGCAGCCGATGCTCCAGACGTCACAAGGTTGTGCCCATCCCAGCTCTGAAAGCCAAGAAGAGAGCTTGTGGCACCTGGCCCTGGGCTCAGCCTAGAGGGCACCCAGGAGTTGCCATGCTGGCTGGTAGGCTGCCCGCCAAAACCCCCAACAGGAGACCCTTCCCGATAAAGCTCAATCGACAACCCACAAGGACACATGACTCTGGTCTCTGTGGCCACCTAAGAGGCCTGTCACCACCTGTTTACCTGCTCCTGACAGGTGCTCACCTAGGATGACTTCAGGTGGGCGATAATGACGCGTGGCCACGATGGTCGTGTGATGCTCATGGTCGAAGGTCGCGCTGCCAAAGTCAGCCACTCGGATGCTGGTGTTCTTCACTGACTTCTCTTCACAGCTCTGCAGGAGAGGTGGGCAGCCAGGTCAGGAGGCTGCCGCAGGGGTCACCCACCCTGGCAGCAGGACCTTGCCCTCCCATCACGGTACCTTGTGCTCGTTGTAGAGGGTTTCAAACTCAGAATTCACAAACAGGATGTTCTCTGGCTTCAAGTCTGTGTGGGTCAGTTGGTTCTCGTGCAGAACTGGAGAAGCAGGGAGGAGGGAAGGCACTGAGAACCTGGACTTCTGTCCCTCCTGAGCTCTCAGATCCCTTCCGAGTCAGCCTACCGCAAGCTCTCGGCAGGAGTAGGCCAAATTCTGCCTCTGCTCTGGCTTCCCTCTCAGAGGGGTTCTGTGTTTGGGACAGCCCAGGAGGGTTTGGATACTTTAGAAGAGAAAGGAGGGGACATTTTTCATTCCAAAGCCTTGCTCTACCTCGCCTACAGGAGCCAGCCTCCTTAACTTAAAGAGGCCAGGCCTCCTTACTCCCCAAGCTGTAGCATCTACTTCGAGGTGCTTCCCTCTCCCTGGCATCAGGGCATAGGGCAAATGAAAATGGAGGTCCTCTTGTTCAAAACTGTTGAGACCATCAGGCCGGTGTCAACAGAACACTGAACACAGGGCCACTGACGAAACGACGTCACAACGCTGGCCCTGCCTCTGAGTCCCGAGCCCCACAGTCCTGTGCTGACACGCTCCCTGCGGCCTGTTTACCCATCTGGCACTCAAGAAACCCCTCCCCACCCCCCCAGCAGCCAACCTCTCCCTAACATAGGCCCATTCCACAGTGCCTCAGCTTGTGCCAGGCTCTGGGCTGTCATTCAGCTGCTCACCCCATTTGGAGCGCCCTCTCTGCCCCCTCCATCTCTGTGGACACTGCAGCCCAGCCCAAGTCTACCCGTCCACTCCTAGGAACCTGTCTGACATGCCAACCGGTGGACCTCAAGCACAGTGTCTCCACATGTGCTCTCAGGGGCAGCAAGTCTGTGGGCCGGACCTGCAGCTGCCTCTGCAGGATCAGGCTTCCATCTTTCTGTCCTATGCAGGCGGCAAAGGCAGACTGGCAGCTGAGCAGCTCGCTTGGGACGCAGCTCTCTGCCTTTGCCCTGGAGCAGACAGCAGCTGCTCAATGCTCGTATTCCAACCTGAAGGCCTTTCAGCCCTGGGGTCTCCCAGGCCCTGCAGAATGGTTAGCAGCATGCCGCAGCTAAGCAGGAGTGCTGCAGGTCTGGGGCTCTCGCCCTCTCTGGTGGAGAGTAGGCACTTACATCTAAGGGCGTGGCAGAGCTGGTAGGCCATGTGCCGGACATGTGGAAGGGGGTAAGGCTGGAAGTTATTCTCCTTCAGGAACTCAAATGTGTTCTTGCCCAGGAGCTCAAAGGCGATGCACATGTGACCGTGGAAGTTGAACCAGTCGGACATCAAGACACACAGGCTGGGGAGAAGGGTGGGCAGGGCTCAGGCTTGGCGGGGGGCTAGCTGTCCCACCCCTTCCCTCAGACAAGACCAGTCCTCAGGCCCACTCCCTGGCCACACACTCACACAACAGGACTTGCATACACGTGAAGAGCCACCACCCAGGTCAACTCAGAACAAGGACTAATATTTCTGAGGTCCTAAGTCAGGGTCCCCTGCCTCACCTATGTCTGATGTGGGCATGATCCCTGTGTCTCAGAGATGGAATCAGCCATGGCATTCCACTGGATTAGTGTTGCTGTTTTTGACCCCACCCCCAAACTCAACTGAGCTTCCTGAGGGTGTGCTGGGCTCACCCTTCTGTCCAGGACTCAGTGCAGTGCTCAGAGAGGGAGCACTCAGTGTCTGAGCCATGCCTCAGGTGCTTACCTTCTCTTACACCCAAACTCGGTGTGGTCCCTAACTCACAAGTCAGTACTGAGAGGCCTGTCTCAAAATGGCAAGTTGTGGTGTCGCCTGGACTAAAGTCCAAAGGCCCCTTCCAGCAAGGCACACTTGCCAAATACCCCTGGCACAGCAGTGAGTTACTGGGAGAAGGCACGGTGCCAACCAGGTGAGAGGACACTGCTCAGCTTTGGGGGATCCAGGCAGCTGGGACTGGAGGAGACATCTTCCCACAGAACGTTTCCCTCCTGTTCCTTGGCCGAACTCACAATTTGTTCTCTTTGTCTTTCTCCTTGATTTTTTTGAGAACATTGATTTCTAGCCGGGCAGCTTCTCGGTACTTGCCCACGTTGCGGATGATTTTCAGGGCCACCTGGGACTTCCCTCTGGGACCAGGGAAGAAAGCAATGGCTGTCATGAGGCTGCCAGGTCCTCACCCCCCCCCCCAACCCCAACCAAATTGCTGGCAACCACCACTCAGGACTCCAGAACAGGGCTTGCCCTGAAGAGAACAGATGCTTGACACCCAAACACCCATGCACACAGACCCCTGCCACCTAGCAGCAAGCTCCCTTGGCAGCGGAGAGTTAACAGTCCTGGCATCCATGCCAGCTTTTTATGAGCTTGGCCACTGCCAACTCCCGGGAGAGCGTGGACAGTGTAGAGGCCAATGCAAGTGACAGTGTCAGCCCCCACACTCACTGAGTAACCTGTGGGTGAGCCTGACCCTGGCCAAGGCACCCACCCACAACCCACGTGCAGCACCTCTTGACCTTCCTGGGCATGGCCACAGTCTGGACCAAGAGCAGCCCCAGGAGTGTAGCTTCCAGGATGGAGGAAAGACCTGGCAAGAAGGTAAAGATGCCAGCAGTGGAGTCCTCCTGCTGAAAGGTCCGGCCCCACTTGTCTGCCCCAGCTACCATGGCATCACACCCAGAATGCGGACACCCTTGTCCAGGTCCCAGTGAGGCTGCTAACTATTCCTGCTCTGTGCTCCCATCCCCTATCCCCCGGCACTGCCCACAGGCCACCAGCAGGCTGCAGCAGGGAAGGAAGGGGCAGTCAGAGCTCAGCTGCCTGTAGGGCACTGGTGGGGGACAGCCCTGGCCCAGCACTGACTGGGTCCTCTGGATGGCCAGCCAGGTGCACTGGCTAAGGTTCACAGGCAGAGCTACTTCTAGAGAACATCGAGATTGCTCTCCCTTCCCCACTGTCCCAGATTTTCAGGGGGGGAGGGCTTCAGAGAAAGATCATGGATTCCAGCCTCCGCCTGGAACAATCCTGCCGTAGCGTTCTACCCTGACACAGGGTGCTCGGCACATCCACGGATGGCCACCACGAGTGCTGGGAGACTGAGGATAAGACGTTTCTTCTTGCTGAGCTGAATTCTTTCCTCCTTATGACTCCATTGGCCATCTCCCTTCAGGCCTCCCTGGAGTACCCAGAATTCATGCTGCCCAAGGGGCTTCAGAGGCTCCACAGGGTGGCACAGCTCAGAGAGCCTAGCTGTCTCCATGTGGCACAGCTTTTGGTTCTGCCACATCTTTCTGGTTGCCACAGTACCGAGATGTCCCTCTGCCCACTGGTCCCAGCCTAACCTCTGGGCCACAAGGGATGCGCATGGTATTTAAGTGGGAAGTGGGAACAACAGAGGCCTCCTCTCAGAGGCTTTCACTGCCCCATCGTGCAAGCATGGGTCAAACTGGCCTCGTCCTCTGAATGAGGACGTGGCACTCCGCTGCACTGTTCAAAAACGGAATGCAAGAAAACCCTGGACATGCTTCTTCAGATCTCTGAAAAAACAGAAGAGTCACATGTGAACAACACATGGCTCAAATAAGAACACAAGTACTTTGTAGCTAAAGCACCAAACCAATAAAGGGAGTAAGGAAGCAGTAGGTTTCCGGGAGGTGGCCTTCCAACCTAAGGTGGTGTGGGGGAGACACACTGAACTGAAGCCGGGCACAGTAGCTCGTGCCTGTAAGCTTCAGCCTGTGAAGCAGCTGGGACTAGGGTTTGAGTCCCACTCAGGGCAACACAGCGAGACCTAGTCCCAAAAAATAGCTGGGCGTGGTGGCGCGTCCCTGTAATCTCTCAGCTACCTGGGAAGCTGAGGCTGGGGATTGCTTGAGTCCGTGGTACCCCGGGCAATGTGAGCCTGTGGTTCATGGGCAAAAATAGTGAGACCTACTCTCAAAAAAAAAAAAAAAAAAAGTTCTGGACTGCAGAAGTGTTCGGGGGCAAAAGCAATTCACTATCTAGCCAGGAAAGGTACCTCCAGCAGCACCCTGACACCAAGTTGTACCCTGGCTCTCTTTAAGCACATCCTTGGGGGCTACACTCAACCCTAGCCATGTGGGAGAAGATGGTGGCTGGCCTTCCTGTTGAAAAAAAAACTGTTTCTCTGAATTGTGGTCTACACAGCCTCTAAGATCAAACCGCTACAGTGCTGATGCCTGGGCAGTGCTCAAGGGTCTTCTCAACCCCCTGCCAAGACCAGGCCCTGAAAGGGCTAAAGAAGGCAGACCCAGACCACAGAGGCACCAGAGCCTTGGTCTGTGCTGATAGTCTAGCACCACAGCCCTGGGTAAGTGGGGAAAACACTGTTCCTGGCCAGCAAGACTTGAGCAGGATGCCATGTGCCTGTGGCCCCTATTTCACCAAGATCCCAGTATGTGTGGCTCAGAACCCTGGCTTGGCACTACCCTTCAAAAAGAAAGAGGTCAAGTTCTCATGGCCACCAAGCTCAGAACCTCAGACCAGTTACCCCCAGCTCTCACCTGGCATGGTCCAAGCACTCCACCACCTTGCCAAAGGTGCCTTCACCCAGGTTCCCCACGATCTCATCTAGGAGAGAAAAGAAGCAGGGCGTGAGGGTCTGGAAAGCAGAGGACCGGCAGCTCCTGCAAGTTCACAGCATTCAAATTCTCAAAAACAAAAAAGGTTTCTCTCTCACTGCTACACTCTTAAAAATAGTAGAAGTTGCTAGTGTCTGTGTCATTCAGGCAATTACTGGTGGCCCCGCTAAGGCGCCACGCGCACTAGAGGCCGCTCCAGGCAGGAGAGGTCTCGTCTAACAAGGGGGGTAGAAAGTAGAGAGGTAAAGTTTTACGAAAGGTGGCTGTACATCGCTCTTGGAGCCAATCGCCGATCCGGCACACCAGGTGGCCCTCCTTGTCATCTTCCACACTCCGGCTGCTGCGCTTACTGCTCTGTTGGCTTCTCTGCATGCACCGCCCCCCGAAACGCCATCCGACCAATCGCATGGTAGGCGGTTCCGATTGACAGATTGAGGTGTCAGTCAAAGGCAGAGGTGGAGACGGTGAGGAGCCGGTGGGTTGGTTGATTGGATTTTCCAGATCCCAGCATTTCATAAGGCACACAGCATATATAACGATAGGGATATTGCAAGGGACACGTCAAGACACAAACTGACTTCAAAAACAGAAAAGTAAAAACAGCTACAGGTATGTAAAGAAAACTCGGATATTATCTAAAAGAAGGGCGCCGCAATGCTCTGCCTGCAAAGATGACCAGCCTCTGTTGCCGAGGGGCAGGGTGGTGTGCGGCCGAAGCCCTGACTCCCTCCTCTGTGCAGACTCCCCACCCCAGCCTCCCCCGAAGGTTTTGACCGTCGCCGAAGATGCAGAAAACGGCGCAAGAAGGTGGCTGGGCCAGGCCTGGTCCAGTCATCCAGAATGGCCAGGGGTACCCCAGCTTCAGCAGCAGCATGCCCGGTCTACCTTGCCTGCTTCTGCTTGCCCACAGAGCCCTGCACGTGCCCAATAGCTGCTGCTCAGAGCCAAGCTGCGACCTGCCCCCCCGACAGCGGCCACATCGCTACCAGACACGGCCTCTAGCACAGCCCTCATATATCACCAGCCTCAAGCAGGGAAGGACCCTGGGGCGTCTGGGCCTGTCAGCCTGCAGGCCTCGTACCATGATGGCCCACACAGGCCCCTGCCAGCTCCTGCCCTGGCCTTGGCACCTGTGCAACTCACAAGCCAGACCCATCCCAAATCACGACAACAGAGGGCACCAAAAAAGCAGCAGCAGAACCACACACCCACACTGCCATCCTGTGGCGGTGTGCGGCAGGCAGGACACAGAGGCCACCAGGCCATGCGGGGCTCCTGCAGTTCATCCCTCAACCCAAAGCCACTAGAAGTCGCAGGGAGAGGTAGCCAGAGAAGACGCCTGGTCCCCTCCACTGGTTTCACTACTATTCCACAGGGGCATTATGGCCAGCGGGAGGCCACAAGGAGCCAGAAAGAGGAGGTGGGGAGAAGTGAAGACAGCACAAAACCTCAGAGACACACAACTGTTTGCCTTCCCAGGGGTCTGAGCGCAATGTGGTCTTGGCAAAGAGCTAAACAACCCTCCATGTTGGGCGCACTGCCAGGCCCTGCTCTTGGCGTGGCCTACAACTGAACAAGGCCTGGGACTGCACACCTTTCGGCCATTTCTTCATCACGTAGGCAGTTCGTCCCTCTCGCCTTGACCGCCCCCACATAGAGAGGCTGAAGAGGGCTGGCTGGAGGTCAGAAGGGAAGCTCCCAATCTGAGCTGACAGGCAGTTCCTCCCTTGCCCGCGGGCACTCCGGCCCCAGGCCTGTGGGGAGGGGTGTGCAGATGAGGAGGCTGTAGTCCATACCGGTCACCACACAGCCAGGTGCAGAGGCGGTCTCCGGTGGGAAGGACCAGACAGCTCCAGGTCACTGACCAGCAGCCTTGTTACTCCCTATGGAATGTCCCTGGACACCTGCACCACACAGCCTGCGCTGGAGCAGTGCGTAGACAGAAACAGGCTGGAAGCCAGCCAGCGCCGGTACCAGAGCCCCTAGAGCTACCACTACCACAGAGTCAGAAAATAGATGAGTCAGCCCCTGTTCAGTCCTGTACCTGGACCAGACGACACACACACACACACACACATACACACACATGCACGCACACTGATGTGTGTGCGTGGGGCTGGCAATACTCACCCAGACCAACCAGCCTGAGAGAAGGCTAGAAAGAGATGAGGCCTCTAAGCCTCTGCCAGCACACTCTGGCCACCACTCACCGAGGAGGCGCTGCTACAAGACCTGGTGCGACGTTTGTGGCAGTGATGGGCGTGCTTGCGGGTCCGGTATGGCTCCCTCTCCCGTGACCGCCGCCGATGGTGGGAACGTGAAGATCCATAACAGTCTTCTCCAAAGGACGGGCTCCGTTCTTCACACCGGTATGTGTCGCTGTCACGGCGCTCCCGATATCTCCTCTGATAGGGCAGGCGGTCATGGCTGCCAGGAAGGGGATGGGGACACACATCAGAAGGCCCATCCCCCCCACAGGTTGGGTCCTGCTACCAGGCAAAAGGCACGTGGTGAGACCCCTGCAAATGACTCTTAAGGACAGCCTGTTGAAGCAGAGGGATCCAGGTTAGGGGGAAATGAGAGGATGCAAAATGTTTGTATGGGGACCAATAACCAGAATCTGTCAGGCTACTGACCGTATCCCTCCACCAGGCTGAATGCTGGAGGGGAGCATGGTGGTGTACCCACAGAGGACTTGTTTTGATATGGAGTAGAGAGAGGCCCAGTGATCAAACTGGAAAAGGGTAAAGGTAATGATCCCAGTCCCCACTGAGGAAGGCTCAAAGGTTAGCAAGGGAGATGCTGGCCTAGAAAATGGGGACTTTTGGGAGAAGGAAGACTCAGGAGACAGAAAGAAGAGGTGGTGAGGATGGCAGTGAATGCTGAAACCAGGAACTCACAGGCAAAGTTAGGTGAACAGTCAAGGAAAGGAACCCTTGAGCAGGCAGGGATTCAGGGGTAGCAGGGCAGAGGAGCAGTCAGGAGTCCAGGGCTACCGCCACCTCCAAACTGTCTCCTAAGCCCAGATGAGGGTAAGATCCCTTCCATCTAGTTCCCTCTCACCTTCTGGACCGTGATCTCCGGGGTGGAGGCTCCCTTCGAGATGGGTACCGAAGTCTCCCTTCATGCTCCCGACTATAAGACCTCCTCCTCTTCCATCGGTAGCTCAGGTATGGGTCTGGCTCGGGGGAGCGATATCGCTTACAGTGATGCATCTAGGCCATGAGAAATAGAACCCTGCTAGACATGCAGCCAGCTACCTCGTCAAAGGACTGCTCCTGAAGAAGAGGCCCATTGTTCTGTTTAGGGGCAGCCCCTCCCAGGGGTTTATGAAGTGAAGAAGAACTCTGAGGTCACACTGGTCAAACAGCAGACAATGGGCAACACCCATTTTTGCCAGTGAACAAACAGCTGCTTCCCCAGAAAGCATCATTAGCTTAGTAGTTTGAGCACCAGGAAACCAGGTGAGCCAGGATAGGTCCTGAGGCAAGCAGAGGAGGGCTGGTTATTACCATGGCAGGAAGCAGGCTAGAGGAAGCTCCTGTGCTCAGTCCCCTCCAGCAGCTGGGGCCCTCTGTGAAGCCCAAGGCCAGACTTAAAGGGCTCTTGGCAAGGAGCCCACATGCAGGAGCAAATGGGAAGTCCTCAAGTTTGAGAAGCACAAGTTGCTGGCTGAGGTCCTCAACTGGACCCACTCAAGGAGCCAGGACAGGTCAATATGAGGAGCCACAAGACTGGTTCACACAGAAAGAGGTGTACAGGGCCTCGTGGACACTCCCCAACCACCAAGTAGATAGGGGCATCTGTCCAACCCTGACGGTTAAGCTTTTTAGCACCACCAACAATGCCAGGGTTCTCAGAGCGTCAAGTTTCATTCCGGAGGCCTATTTATCACCCTCAGACCACCACCGTGCTGTGCTCTGCAGTGCCTCACCTCTGTCTACCAGTACACTACCGTTCCCTGTGCCAGCTCCCCTGCCTAGTACCCTCACTGATGCCCATGTCAGGAGCAGCCAGAAGGTTGGCTGTCTGGCAGGCTTGTCTGCCTGGGAGGCAGGCCAAAACTATCCTGTTCAGTGGAGACTTTTATCTGCCACAGGAAAATGCCAGGCTGGCCAAGCTACCAGCTGGTGGTTATGTGAGGCCAATACCTTGTGCCGCCCACACCCAAAACCCTGACACTGCATCCATGGGAGGTTGGGCCAGATTCCATGGCCAGCCTCCTTCCCACCCCTTTACGTGGCCAAAGCCAGCCTCCAGTGGAGGTCAGTCCCAGGCTCGCCAGTCAGAGTAGTTTGACAAACCCAGGTAACCCATTTCATGAGGAGGTTCTGTCAGGAGAGAATAGGGGATGGCTCCCCCTGAATAGTGAGGCATACCTGACCAACTCTGAGGGAGCTTCTCCATGAGCCTGACAAATGCACTCAGTTTCCCCACTAGCAGGTATCTTCCCTGTCAACCTGAAGTCCTGACCCCAGTGATCCTTGGCAATAAATATGATGTAAAATTGCTAGCAGCTCCAAGAGCTCTGTTTTGATGATCAGCTGACTAATGTTTCACTGCTTTCCTGCAATTACCAGGGTCAGGTGCCCAAGCTGTGGAATGAATACAATATCTCATTAAGTGACATGGAAGATGCTCCAGTGGCCAGGGCACTGGACTGCCACTAATCTAGTGCCCATCCTCACTGGGCAGACAAGGCACCAGAACTGCAGCGCCAGGTCTAGTCCAACCCAGGTTCATAACTCCCACCCAGGACCTAAGAAATATCCAAGTCCATACATATTTGTGCCAGTGGCAAGAACACAGCTGTAGAGCCAGATGTTGACCATGTACAGCTACTTTACTTCTGTGTGCCTTTGGGCAAGTTATTAAATGACTCTGACCTTCAGCTTCCTCTTGCAACAAGGGGATACTAGTAACCTCTTACTAGATTCTGTGAGGATTAAATTATGTCACTCTTTTTTTTTAAAGACTAGGTCTCACTTTGTTGCCCAGGGTACCCTGGACTCAAGCGATCCCCAGCCTCAGCCTCCCAGGTAGCTAGGATTACAGGTCTGTGCCACCACACCCAGCTATTTTTTTGTGATTAGGTCGAGCTATATTGCCCAGGGCCAGTCTCGAATCTGCGAACTAAAGTAATTCCGAGCCTCAGTCTCATGCTTTGTAGGCTGCTATTAATGGCACGCACCACTGTGCCCAACTAAATTATGTCACTCTTTAAGTGACAAGTCTGCAACTGCCTTTAGGTCAAATGCCTAGCACAACTAGGCACTAAAGGCAGTTTCTCATTAACATTAAGAAGATTTCAGCCAGGCATGGTGGTGCGTGCCTGTAAGCATCAGCCTATGGAGCATGGCTGGGACTGGGGATTGCGATTCAAGTCCCACCCAGGGCAACATAGCGAGACCTAGTTTCAAAAAAAATAGCTGGGCATGATGTTGCACGCCTATAATCCCAGTTACCTGGGAAGCTGAGGCTGGGGATAGCTTGAGTCTGTGGTACCCTGGGCAACATGAGCCTGTGGTTCCACGGGCAAAAATAAAGAGACCTAATCTCAAAAAAAAAAAAAAAAAAAAAAAAGAATTCAGGCAGGGTGTGGTGGCACGCAACTGTAATCCAAGCGCTGGGAGGCAAGAGGACAGGTATCGCTTGAGTTCGAGACTACTCCGGGCAACATAGTGAGACCTGGTCTCGAAAAAGCAGCAAGGGGTGTTGGCAAGTGCCTGTAATCCCAGCTCCCTGGGAGGCTGAGGCTGGGGATCGCTTGAGTCCATGGGATCAGGACTACCCCAGGTAACATAGCGAGATCTCAAAAAAAAGGTTCCAGGTAACACCTCTTACATGCCCAAAGGACAGTAAAGACAGAAGTCCCTTCCAAGGGACTCAAAGGGGACCAGTGATGAGTAGAACTAAATTCCTGAACTACCAGTTAACTGGCCCTGTTACCTTCTACCAGACAAACTCTAGGCCTCCGTTACCACACCTGAAAAATGGAGATGACAACACTTCCCAGTCAGCTTGGCATAGGAGAGCAATCACACATGGCAATCAGAGAAAAAATAAATAACTTCTGTTTTAACACATTCTAGGCAGGTGAAATGTTGGTAATTTCATATGTCCCTCATCTTCCCAGCCAGGATTCTAGGGTCCACTTTTCATCAATTATCTCTGATTATCTGAGACCCCTGCAAAATGACTGTTTAAAGACGCTAAGGGCCACAATTATGCTCCAGAAGGCTCGAGACAGAATTTAAAAACAAAACAAAACAAAACAAAAAAAAAAAAACAACTAATGCAAAGGAAACCAGGTCGAGCCAGGTTTTCTGAGCACAGGGCCTCGTCGACTTCTCACTGGCTGATCCCAGTTAAAGAACCAGGCTGACAAGAAGACCAGCCAGTCAGGTCAGTCACTGCCCGCCAGATCACTGCCACCCCAGAGCCCCATGGTTATTTTTGGCTGAAACTGCCCCACCACTGCAACCTCAAACCTGCCACCTTGCAAGCCGCCACCACCGGGTGAAACGCTCCTCCTTTTCAAGGGCACGGAGGAGGGGAAGCTGGAGAGCCGCCAACTCCGTCTCGACGGGGGCTTGGCTCAGGCAGTTCCCACCCTGGCTCACACCACGGTGCCCGTACCCGGAACTCAAGCACAGACTCCGGGACCGAAAAGCAGCCCGGGCATTTGTACGGTCAGCCCAGCCCGGCCCGGCCCCTCCCCCGGGCTGAAGCGGCTCCATCACCACCACAAAACACATGGGGGGCGGGGGGTGTTGCGGTCTGTGGCCCTCGCTGCGTCCTTCCTTGACGCCCCGGATGCCAGGCACCTCGGAGCCCCATCCCCCGTAACCGTCGCCAGTGAAGGTGAGGGGAGATCCGGGGGCGGGGGAGAAGGGGAAGGCCAGCCGGGGCCAGCATCAAACTCCAGGCCGCGTGGGGCGGAGCTGGCGGACCCAGCCTCGAGGGAGGGGGAGAGGAAGGGTCGGCAGCCCCCACCAAGCTGTCCCAGATTGGACCTCGACCCCACTCCGCAGGCAGGGGCAGGATCGAACTGGATCCCCGCAGGGGTCTCCGAAGCCGCTCGCGCTCCGACTCTCACTCCCTGAGGCCAAGAAGTGGGGTCTGTGGTGACCGCC
>PVHY01024312.1:0-19800 GCA_004024945.1 Uropsilus gracilis
AGCATGTGTGCTAAATGCAGTTAAGGAGTTTGCAGATTTAAACTCCGTGTTGGAGTTTGCTTTGCTGAGTTTGATTTGTGTCTGAAAGAGGCTGTGCAAAAGTTAGGCCTGAGAAGAAAGTGAACTTTGCTGGTTTGGCACCGTGGAGTTCCTGCTACCTAAAGGTGACAAGGAGAAGACAGCATGGAAGACAAGGAGGAGCAGTCAAAGGAACATGTCTTCAAGCGTCTGGAGATGGACTCTGGACATTGGTGAGATAATCAGGACTGAGAGACTGAGGGTATTTGGGGCAATCTGGAAAAAGACTTTAGACAATACTGAGAAAGGTTTTAGATAATGTTAAAGTATTCTGAGTCTTACATATTTCTTTTGTAATTATTAGGATAATTAAAAATCACTTTGTTAAAAATAAATTAGTCTGCACTGCACTAATAGTCTTACATTGGGTTGGCATTTTGGTTAAAAAGGCTGGGGATGGTAGTAAAAACCCACGAGTGAAAAGTTTAAACTGTCTTTTAAAGTTTTTCTTTTCTGCAGTTTTTAAAGCTGAAAGCAGAGAGAAGCTTGGTAGCTAATGTTTACATATCAATAGTAAAAGTGATCAGTAAAAATGCTAATAGTGTGTAGCCTGCTTTGGAGAGAGAAGCAGGCAGATAGCTATATCTAGTTAAGTAAAGTCAAAAAGTCTCTTTTTACCCTGTTTCAGTAGGTCTGATATGAGAGTATTTTCCAAGCATATTTGCTGGCTCTGACCACACCTTCCTGGGGAGCTTCCCCAGTACTCATGGGAATTTGGGGCTTTGGCTCCAACTGGAGACTGGTTCAGTGTTGGCAGAAAGTGAGTGCCAGAGAAGCTTGCTGGGGCTTCACAGGGTGGGTCATGATGGGCCTCTGCTGTAAGGCCCTCTATCTGGCTGCTGCAAGGAGAGATGTGAGTTTAGAGCTCCACACTCAGGTAAGACCCTTCCCCTGGCAGCATCACTTCCCTCCTCCCCCTGCTTTTTCCCTACAGTTTTTCTTTCGTTCACATGTACATTCATGGATTATTCTGTCATGCATACAGTGAAAGCCTAATATGTGCCTAGCCCTACACTTGGCATTGGGGATGCCAAAATGAACAGGGTCACTTCTGGGTCTGTGGAGTTCATGACTAGGTGGGGGAGATACCCTGGCTATGATTCTACCACCACCCCCACGCTCCCCCCAACCCCCACCACCTGCTGTAAGTTGTAGTGGACAAAACCAAGGACCTGGCAAAAAGGAAAAGAAGGTAGAGTTTTTAAACCAGAGAACAGAAAAATGAGAAGGTGGAACCCAGATTGAATGATTCAGGTCAAAGGAATCTCAATGAGGACCAAATGGACTTAAATGGATAGTAAATTGAGAATGAGAGAATCTTCCCTGAGGAGACTAGTGTTGGGGATCAAGAAGACTAAGAGAACTGAAAATCCTCCCTGACTGTTACATAGATCCTCTGGCCAGCGTCTCGCCTTCCTCCCTTGAAGGACAGATACTTTCTTGTCACCCCTACTAAGACTTATCCAATATAAGCCCAGCAATACCTACAGGGAGGATATAATTGATCAGTAAATATTTGTTGAGAATTTACTATTTACCACGCCCTGTGCAAAGATAAAGAGTGAAAAGTGAAGAAAAGATAGTGAGATAAAGAGTGAACAAAAAAGAGATCTCTGTGTATATACACAAGTATATCTCATGTAAATTGAAATAAACTGTTGGGGCAAAGGGCATGTACTTTTTTTTCTTTTTTAAACTAATATTGCCACACCAACATACAAAGAGTATGCTATTTTATCTTACAGCTGGATGCCAGTTGCTGGGTGAGTGTATCTTTCTAACTGGAGGAATAACTGCTGCATGGGTGATTCCTCCTTACCACACCTTTCCTGCCAGCCACAAGGGCCCTAAGTTGCAGTCCCCAGATCAGAAATGGAGTGCCTTCACTGGAGATGTTTTCTCTACCTACAGAGAGGTGATCCTCATCTTAGACTCATGCTCTTTGGGGAGATTCTTGGCAGGGCTGAGCTCAATTCTTGTAGAGGTGAAAGACTCCCTCTTACAGAGAGCAGAGGAGGTGAGGAGCTGCTATTTCAAGTGGATGTGTGAGGGAAGGGGCCAGAAAATGAACATTAGGAATCGCTTAATTCAGGTATAGATAGTAAGCGTGGCTTTCTGTCTAAAACAGAATCTGGGGAGAAGGACTTGGGGATTTTGCTTGCGAGAATGATGCAACACTGTTGCAGTGTCACTATGACCTGGGGCGCTGGCAATACAGATTCCCTGCATACTGGGATGACCCCTTTACCTGAGGAGCCTGGAACATGGTTCTTCTTGGACCTAGGCAGCTGGAGGACCAGCTCCTGTATCTTCAGGTGTATGGGTCGTTCCAGAATGTGAGCAATGAATAGATGTCCAGGCACCCAGGACCGTTTGGTTTCAAATATTGTCCCACAAATTCACAGGCACCTGTCAGACCAGATGTCCCAGTTTTTGGAAAATGTAATGTCTCACAGGTAATGGAGGAATGGTGGGGGCAGGGGGTTCATTAATTCCAGTGTCTCAGTGCAGGAGTGGGCTGCGGAGAGCAGGAGATTAGCATACAGTCCCAGCCATGTGCTCGAACCTCCTGTTGAATTCTCAGCTCCGCGCTGGGGTGAGCTGAGTGGGACAGAAAGCAGTTTGAGTGGCACTTTCCTAGCCCTGTCGCCTGTCCTAGCCCACGCTGGGAAGTCTGGGAATGGACTGGGAGATGGTTGTCCACAAGCAAATTGGAAACCAGCCGGTCGTGGCTGCTTAAAAAGCGGGTCTAAGCAACTGGGTTTTCCGTGTGGCCAATTTCAGGCGTCCAGAATGCGGGCGTCAGTTCCTCCCTTGGGGAGACAGACAAGAGACTCGAGGTCCCGAAACTGCGCTACAGCCAGCTCCCCAACCCCCTACCCTGCCCAACTCCTCCATCAGAGTGGCGGTCGGCCCAGCCCTTAAACGATCAGGCCACGGCCCCCAGCCCCGTACATTCTCCTCCCAGCGTAGGCCCGCCCATCTCCCCACCCGAGGCCCCGCCTCCTCCCCGCCCCCTCCCCGTCGGCTCGGGTGAGGCGGCCCCAGTCTGCAGTCTGGAACGGACGCCCGAATGGGACTACAAGTCCCAGCAGCCCCCGGGGCACGCCTCCTCGGGCGGGGCTACACTGAATAGCGAATTGGGAGGAGCCCTGGTGCTCAGGCTAGGGAACGCGTGTGACCAATCGTGAGGCCGCTCGCGCTGTGAGCCGATGGGGGCGGGGAGTAGCCCGCCGGGGCCCGGACAAAAGCCGGATCCCGGGCGCTGCCGGAGGCTGGAGCGCGCCGGAGAGTGGGTGTTGGAGAGTCGGGGCCTGTGGAGGGAGCGTGGCGCACGGACTTTCGCAGAGGTGAGTGGAAGGCGACGACTTTCCCGGGAGGGGCCCACCCGTGGAGCTTCCTGCTTATCTCTTTCAACCCGGAACCGCCTCGAAGCGGGCTCTATGCTCACGCGCCCCGCCTGCACCGGCTTGGAAGTTTTAGGGTCTGTAGGTTTGCCGTGGTCCGGGACCCCGGCCGGTGGCCGCGGTTCGACCCCCGCGCCCGCCCCCTCCAGTTCCTGGGAGTTTGCGCACGGCTGGCGGCCGTCTTGCCTTCTCTCCGCTCCGTCGATTTGCATTTGCCCCATCCTGGCGCCCCTCGTCCCCGCCCGGGCTAGTCGCCGGGCTTTGTCGGACCACTCTTGCCCCCATCCGGGTTGCCCCACCGGATGCTACGGGAAGCAGAGCGTGCGGGGGGCCTCTCGCCCCACTCTGACCCCTCACCAGCGCTCAGGCCCTTTCTCTTAGTTCTGGGGAGAGCCGACTGAACCCCGCGCACAGGAGGAGGGAGCGAGCCGGGCGCGGCGCCGCGACGGGCCACGCGGGGCCGGCTTGGCCCAGGGTGCCCGAGGCCTGGCCTGGCCCAAAGGACCTGGTTGTGGAGCGGCCGCGCGAGAAGGACTCTCCTCTCACTGGAGATGCTGTCAGGGCCAGATTCTCATACAGTTGGGGTGGCCCTCTCGCTCCCCAACCCTGGCGCTTACGCCGACCCTGACTGAGACAAGGTCCTCAAGGGGCCAGAGGATGTCCTCCTGTCTGGCATGGCAGAGGACCAGCCCCAGCGTCTGCTGCCCTCTCCAACCTTGGCGGATACTGGGCAGATCCAAGGAGTTCTGTCTTTAGGTGGTCGCCCTTAGTCTCCCTGGGGAGACGACTTTGGAGAGGGAGGTGGAGAGCACATTGCTTCTCTCTCCACTCTTTGACTTTGCTCTGTTTCAGTTGCTCTGCAACATGGATTTCACAGAGTTGGGTGAGGGACAGCTGTAGACCCCAACTGCCCACAAGGGTCAACTTTCATCTCTTAAAGGGCCTCCTGAAGAGCTTGAGGGGGTCAGTGATGGGAAGAGCCCTCTGACATTCGGCATCTGGTGTCTCCATTCCCATTCTAACGTTGTGCTTGCTGCAGAGGGGGTACGCAACAGAATTCTGTTCCTCTCGGTTAACTCCAGGGATTGCCTGTCCTCTTAAAACACTGACTCCTACAGATGCGCACCTTAAATTGAGTGCTCTTTGTCCTTTCCAGAGAGAGACCCTAAGTAGCATCCCCAGTGATTCCTCCCCACTGGCTGAGTCCCAGGGGTGCAGTCTTAGGAAATAGACTCCTTTCATTCAGCCTTCCCTGTGGGCAGCTTCTATCCTCAGTGGCAGCTGTGGATGAACTCAATCCTGGGTCATTTACCCTGCCTGTAGAAAAGATCCCATTCAGCCAGTAAGGTCCCTCCCTCCCTTTGGGCAGGGGAGGGGGCCTGGGGGGAGCAGGGGAGTGAGCCCACACACTCACATGTGTGTTTTCAGGTTCAGTGATATGATTTCCTCTAAGTGGTTTACGTATCTATCTGTTATTAGGTAGCAGCAGTTCTGGGGACACCAAATAGGATCCCTGGGGTCTTAGCTCCACCCTGAAATCATCTCTCATCAGTTTGTCAGTGCGTTCAGTTCCTGGGGAGGCAGTCTCAGATTGGTATACATTTAAAGCCCCAGTGTCACTATGCTCTGTTTTTAACTGGTGGTCTGTGGGTCATGTCATATACATAGTCTCAAGTCAGCACTTTGAAATGATATCATTTCTTCACTAGATATAGGCACATTTCCCGGGCTTTTCTTCAGATACTGTGAATACACATCATAGAGATGAAGAGTCGCTGCTCTGGAGAGATTTCAAGACTTGTTGAACTATTAGTTAAACGTGTAATTTATCTCCCAGAGGCCACTGAGGGATTTGTGAACCTTCTTGGCCTGCACTGGTGAATGGGATTCTTTCCTTCCTTTGATTTTGTCACATGAACTCTTTTTCTTGGCCTTGAGAGGAACTGCCTCATCTAAGCCAAAGGGTCTGGTGGCAAATCTGTTTTGGTAAATGGGCGGTTCTTCTCTCAGTTTCATCTCCCTGCTATGTCTTCTCTCCTATCCTCTTTTGGAGGACCCTATGGAGATGGGCTTTTGGAGCTGAAGAAAACTGATTTTCCAGCTGTGGGCGATTCCTGTTCTCACCTTTGTCCTTCCCAAACGTGGGTCATTGTCTCTTTGGGGAGGTGCTGCACTTGGGGGTTGTTGTTCTGGGATGCCTGTTGGCTTCTCTCTGCTGAAGAGGCTTAGCTGACCTCCTCCCATCCTCCTGAGTTTGTAATCACTGGATCCTGTAGTGGCTGAACTATTTGGGGTGGTCAGTCCCCTTTCTCAGTGGGATTTGCCCTGGGCTGCACTCTGGGAGGGGGAGAGGTGTACCCATCTGATTTCAGGACCAGTTTTTCTGGTCTGAGTCAAGGAGGTTGAGAAATGGAGCTGGAGTGGGTGGGGGGTGGAGGGCTGTGGGACAGTGGGGCTGGTTGAGGCCTCTCCTTTGGAAATAAGAAGGGGCTGGGAACTGCTGGGGAAGGCCCCAAAAGGGACAGTCACCTTGGAACCCCTTCCTAGCTCCCATGCTTTGGGCCAGACACCAGACTGAATGTACCCATTGTGCCGAGCTGGAGATTAGCTAGGAGACAGGAGGAGCCAGCCAAGCCAGGATTAGAATCTGAAGCTCTAGCCTGGCCAGCAGGGAGAAGGTGCAGGGGGCCCCTGGAACTTTGGTCTCTTGGGGGCTGGGAATGAAGACCAACCTTCCTGTACCTTCTAGCAGCTCCCAAATTTCTGTCTTTCTTTATTTACCCTTGACACTTCCTCACCAGCCAATTCAACAACTCCAATTCTGGATCTTTGTGGGAGAGAGCAGAATGACTTTTCCTGATCTGGCTAAGCTCTTGGCATGAGTGGCTTGGTTTCTTTTTCCTCCCCTTTCCCTGTTCCTCTCTCAGTTTGCTCTTGTCACTATCCGTGTGAGAATGGGTGTGTCAGGGCAAAGTAGTGGGGAGGGAAAATGAAGAAATTGTTATCAGGGATCCTTTTCAGTCAGGTGGACGACCACAACCCTCGTCTTTTCTCTGGGGCTGAGGAATGGGTTTTCTGGGGCCCAGGAATAGGAGGGTGTGCCTTCCAGTCTTGGTCCCCCTGTTTATTAGTTAGGCTTCTTGGATTAGTTCTATTAACCCTTCCGAGCTGTTATTCCTCATCTAAGAGTCAGGGCTGTGAGTCTCCAGGTACCTCCTGGATGTGTGGCCAAGATATCTAAGAGGACATAGACTTCTACTTCCTCCCACAGCTCTGGCTCAGCTAGAAGTGACCAGTACAGGGTGGCCCCCAGAGAGGTCTCTATTTTGCTCCACATTAGCTGTCGGGTGACTCAGCAGGGCGGGTGGGATGACTGAAGGTCAGTCTCCCCACCCTGTGTCTGGTCTGAATGCAGGGTGGGAGTGTAGCATCCTGGGAGAAATGTGCTTGGAGATGATGATTCTTCTTTGCTATGGGGTGGCTAGGGGTGAGGGTGGGGGCTTGGTCCTTCTCGAGGCAAAGGAAACGCTGACCTGGCCCTCCTCCGAGTGGGATGGATGGGGTGAAGTGACTGGGTCTGGGTGTGTGGGTAAGGGAATCTGTATGGGAAGCACGGCTGACGTTGCCTGGTCCCAGCTGTGCTCCCACAGAATCAGAATCGATGGAATCCGTGGACTGTGCCCGTGTGAGGTTTGGGTTACACTGCTGGTGTCCCTGGTTTCATCCAGCCTCTTTTAGTTCCAGGGTGAATGTGGTCATGGGTGAGCTGGTTTGCCCGGAGGGAGTGGAGACAGGACTGAGGCCAAGAGTCAGGTGTGGGGGGGGCAAAAAGGGGGTGTGCCATCTTTGTTTTTTTCCATCTTTCGTCATCAGTCATTTCCTGATCCTCCTCTGCCATGGAAAGTGCTGTGTGACGTCTGCTTTATTGTCTGGGGGCCACTGGGCATGGATTTGCTCTCCTAGAGGAGGCTGTGCCCCCCATTTCCTGCCCCTTCTGACGAGTTCCTTTCACCCCAACAGCTAGAACAGGTCCCTCTGCAGCCATGTCGGCCAAGGCGATTTCTGAGCAGACGGGCAAGGAACTCCTTTACAAGTACATCTGTACCACCTCGGCCATCCAGAACCGGTTCAAGTATGCTCGGGTCACCCCGGACACAGACTGGGGCCGCCTGCTGCAGGACCACCCCTGGCTGCTCAGTCAGGTGAGCCCCGCCCCTCTTTGAACCCTCCTCAGGGCCTGAAGAAGAGAAAGACACCCATTTGTTGGAGATGTGCAAGCAGCTCATGGGATGGCAGACCACCTGCCTCAGTGGGCAGCGTGCTGTGGGCTGAGCAGGGTTGTGTTCGCTTCCCAGCCCCTCAGGGTGAGGGGCACACAGGTGGGTTTGGCTAAACAGAGTGGAGCCCACACCACAGCTCCCTGCCCTGGAGCAACTCCTTTCAGCTGGGTTTTAGATAACCCTTGTCAGCTGGGTCTAGCAGTCAACTGTGAGCCCTTGGCATCAGCAGGGATGCCTGGGGGCGTGGGGAGTGTTGAATGTGCTGCTGGCACTTGGTAGATGCCCAGCAGAAAGTAGGTGTGTGCTCACTCTCCCAAGCAGAGCCTATCAGGAAAGTGTCCCGGCCCTGAGGCAGTGGCAGATGGACCTGGGGGAGTGGGGGAGGGTGGGAGAGGGGGTTATTGGGAAGCACCTGGGAAGATTCCTCTGGCAGGGCCCAGAGAGCAGGATTGGGACCAGGGGTGGCAGTTCCGACGTTTCCCTCTCACTGTGAAGCTGCTACAACCCAGCTGCCTCAGGAGGTAGTGAGTTTCCTGGCGTAAGAGTGTGGATGTAAGAAATGATGTAAGAAACAAATACACATATATAAAAAAAGTGCATGAGCAGTGGCTAGGGGCTCTGAGTTGGGCTTGTAGGCAGGACTAAAGCACAGGGAGAGGGTTGACCAGATGGTCTCTCAGCTTCTTTGTCACCCCGAGGTGCTCTCTGTTTTCCCTTTTGGAACACAGGCACTGGTCCATCTTGCACAGAGTTTACCACCACTTTGTGAAGCTAAGATACCTGGTAGGGAGGGTGGGAAAACATTCATTCAGCAGTTATTCACATATAACCCACTCTACACCAGACCCCATCCTGGGCTGGGCATGGATAGCAGCATGTTCCTGGTTGTCAAGAGGAAATATGCACTGAAATAAGTAAGGGAAGCTTCGGAGAGCTGATCCTGGAAAGTGCAGAGACGGGGAAGTGCTGAGGTAACAAGACTGGCTAAAAGCCACGTGCTGGCCTGTGCTTTGGTCCCCAGACTGTCACCTCCTGCTTTTCCCTCTCATTCTAGAGCTTGGTGGTCAAGCCAGACCAGCTGATCAAACGGCGTGGAAAGCTGGGCCTAGTTGGGGTCAACCTCACTTTGGATGGCGTCAAGTCCTGGCTCAAGCCACGCCTGGGACAAGAAGCCACAGTGAGTCTGGGTATACAGTCGGGTAGGCAGAAGCACATGTGGTCCAGGGCATGTGGACCACTCCCGCAAGTGATCCGATAGTAACCAGGGGTGAGGGAAGTCCTGCAGAGCTGACAGGCAGCAGAGCCATTCCCGATTGCCTTTACAGGAATGGCAAGATGTTTCTTAAATGTCCATCTAAAGATGCAACTGAGGCTGGGCACGGTGGCTCGTGCCTGTAAGTTTCAGCCTAGGAAGTGGCCGGGGCTAGGGATCGCGGTTCGAGTCCCGCCTGGGGCCCGTAGCGAGACCTAGTTCCAAAAAAATAGCTGGGCGTGGTGGCGTGCGCCTGTCATCCCAGCTACCTGGGAAGCTGAGGCTGGGGATGGCTTGAGTCTGCGGTACCCCAGGCAATGAGACCCTGCAGTTCCACGGGCAAAAATAGCGAGACCAAGTCTCAAAAAAAAAAAAAAAAAAAAAAAAAAAAAAAAAAAAAAAAAAAAAAATACAACTGAGGCTCATCCTGGGAACTCCTTTCTTTTCAGTTTCTAAAAAGGGTACAGTGACTTGCCGTCCCAGAGGTGGGTAGGAAACAGCTGAAAGCCAATGCAGAATCATTGGGGGCAGCAGGAGTTTGACCTTTAAGCTTTCCAGGCCCTTAGGGAGAAGACTGCAGGCAGGGCTGGAGGCTGTGCAGTGTCCCCAGAGAGGTCCTCAAGCTCTCCTCAAGCTGGCTCTTGGGAGGGGGTGCCAGGGATGTCTGGAGCAGCAGGAGCAGCTCATTACCTCTGATGGATGCTGTCTGGTCCCTGACTCAGCAATGACGTCAGCGGAGGGGGAGGGGGGCTTCGGTACATGCTGGGATGAAGGCTCTCTCGCTTCAGCTCTCGCCAGGGACCCACTCAAACTGATTAGCTCTGCAGGCCTGTTGTCCTCAGCCAGGAAAATCTGTGGAAAAGTTTTCCCTGTCAAGCTACGCTACCTCTCTCCCTCCCTGCCACCCCCACCCAACTCACATCCTCAAACTGGAGCTCCTGGCCTGAGCTCTGGCATGGCCTGCATTTATCTCAGCTCTTTTCTTGGGTGCGACAGCAGGTGGGGGTGATGACTCCCTATTTCTGTGCATTTGGGGTGGGGCAGCGGAGCAGCTCGTTTGTCACCGTCCTGGGGAAGCAGAAGAAGAATGCTCAGGGTTAGCACCTGCTGCAGTGTGACTGACACAGGGTAACCAAGTGGGAGAGGGGTCCTCAGGATGACTTTTTGGGCTTAGGACTCTGTGATCCTTTGCCCTGGTCTCTGGAAAAATCTGCCAGATATGGTGGTGTCCCGTTTAGATCCCAAACAATTTGGAGAGCAAAGTAGAGGGAGCAGAGGGTGATGATTCCTCCGCTCTGAAGAGCAAGCCAGGATTCTTCTCCTTCAATCTGTCTGTAGGTTGGCAAGGCCAGAGGCTTCCTCAAGAACTTTCTGATTGAACCCTTCGTGCCCCATAGTCAGGTATGTGTGAGGTGGCCCCAGGCCCTTTGTTTGTCAGCCCTTGAGTGATGTGGGGAAAAACCAAGCTGAAAGAAATCCAAGGGACCAGCGTCGCTGAAGCAGCGCTGAAGGGCTGAGGGGACCACGGATCAGGGAACCCGGAGGTGAAGGGAAAGAGTTAGTTTTAGCAGGGGGGATTCAAGGCCAGCCACAGCGGGGTGAGAGAGACTTGAAGGCAGGACCACCTCACCCAGATTTGGTCATGCTGGTTCAGTCTGGACCATCGCCGTCAGCACATTGTGACCTCTCCTTTTGTCCCTGAGGGATGGTGAGGAACATGTCCCTCCAGCTGTCCACCCTGGGGAGTGTTTGCTACTGGGATGTAGAAATGAGACCACAGTGGTTGGGCCCCTCTCCTGGTCGGGTTTGGCTTCATCACCCCCCTCGCTGCGTGTGCCATCTTCACCTACCAGGCGGAGGAGTTCTACGTTTGCATCTATGCTACCCGAGAAGGGGACTGCGTGCTGTTCCACCATGAGGGGGGTGTGGATGTGGGTGACGTGGATGCCAAAGCCCAGAAGCTGCTGGTCCGTGTAGATGAGAAATTGAACCCCGAGGACATCAAGAAACACCTGTTGGTCCACGCCCCTGCAGACAAGAAAGAGTTGAGTGAAAGGGAGGGTAGAGGGGTCGAAGTGGGGAGACTCTGGCAAAGCTGGAGACAGTGGGGCAATGATCTTCCCATCTGGGCACCTCAGCATTCAGATGGGAGGTGGGGAGCACACTGTGGGCACAGCCCCTCCCTGTTCCATGGAGGGGAGTCCGGCCTAGACAGGGTATGCCGTCAGCATCCCTCACCTCCTGGCCCCTGTCTGTTTGCTGCCTCTTCTGGCCCCGTGTCTGACAGCTGCTTTCCGCCTCAGTGGCTGAAGAGTGATGTCTCGGGAGCAGGGTGTGCAGCTGAAAGTGAGGGCGCGGCAGGTCGAGTGTTGGGAAGCGGAACAGATCTGTCAGTGGCATGAGAGATGGCTGTGGGGGAGTGCTGTCCAGCCCACTCCCTGACGGGCATACTGTCTCTCCCTCCCTCTTTTAGAGTCCTGACCAGTTTTATCTCTGGCCTCTTCAACTTCTATGAGGATCTGTACTTCACCTACCTCGAGATCAACCCACTTGGTAACTGGCTCTGCTGGGGTGGGATGGGCTAGCAGGGTAGTACTGAGTCCCATTGCCTATACTGACCTTGACCTTGACATTCGAAGGGCAGCACAGGCAGGGATTTGTGTGTGCAGATGGACTTTCAAGCTCCCTGAGACAGGCCCCTCTCTGAGTTCTCAGAAACAGGGGTGATCCCTCCTTTTTGCAGCCATTGCCTCTTCCTCTGCTCAGTCTGTCCCATGGTGGGAAGTCGGGTTCCGTGTGTGTGCTCGGTGGCTGTGCCTTTGGGAACCACTGCCTGTGCACCTGCCCAAGCCTCCAGGCCATTCTTTCCTCTCAGTCCTCCTGAAGGTCCTCCGTCCCCACGTTGGTCAATCATTGACTCCCCCAGGCTGGGAAGACCTTGGTCTAAGCTCTCAGGTGGTAACGGAGGAGGCAGGTGGTGGCCTGAAGTTGGCTGTGCCAGAGCTCCTCAGGGCAAAGTCCTGATTCCAGATTCCAGCTGGGGATGCAGCTCCGTTAATGTGCCAGATGGCTCAGTGCTGACTTCATTAACTAAATGGCCCTGGGGAAAAGGGAGTATGGACTCGCAGTAAATGAACCCTGCTGGCTGGGGGCCCAGAGTACCCCACAGTTTCCACTTCCCCTGACAGCAGGGCTGCCTGGAGCCTCAACCCCAGGAAACCCAGTTGTGCGCACCTTAAGGGGGTTCTGAGGGCACTCCCTACCCTAAGCATGTCATTTTTAATGGCGGGGCCATGAGCTAGTGAGTGGTTAGATATTTAAGGAGCATTGTGTAGCCATTTATAAAAATGTTTAAAAATTGCCATGGCAACAAGAACAGACTTCTCTGGCATAATACCTATGGGTCAGGGAGGGGGGAACTGGTCTTACAGGATTTTTTCCCCCTTAATGGGGGAAATCAATGTCTCTATACGGGGCATTCTGGTTTTTTGGGAGCTAGGGAGTGGTTGGGTCAGGGAGGGATCCATGGAGTGGTGTCTGGGGAAGTCGATGAAGGGAATTAGAGTTGTCACCTCTGTCTGGGGCCCATGTCCGATTGTCTCCGCTTTCTTCACAGTCGTGACCAAAGATGGCGTCTATGTCCTTGACTTGGCAGCCAAGGTAGATGCCACTGCAGACTACATTTGCAAAGTGAAGTGGGGTGACATAGAGTTCCCTCCCCCCTTTGGACGGGAAGCTTATCCAGAGGTAATGCTGCCTGAGGGTGAGGGGGGGAACTTGTGGGGGATTGACTAATCTTTGGCCTCTCTTGTGGGCTATATATTTGGCAGGAAAGGAAGACTGAGCACCATTTAATTTTCTTAAAACCCCAAAGGGGGTAGGGTGGGAGTCAGCCAAGCCTCTGAATCCCAGCCAGAAATCCTTTTAGACTTCTCTCTCAATCAACCACCCTGGGCTTTTAACTTGATTTGTTGTTTCTCGATAATTCTAAGTGGCTCCCCCTAATCCTGTCGGGAAGGTAGTTCTCTCAGCCACTTGCTGAGAATTTTAATTGCTTCTTCTTATCCTGTGCTCTTGAGAGGTCTGTGTAGCAGTCTCAGATTTTAGGTGACGTCACCCCAGACCAAGGGAAGAACAGGAGCGAGGGGGTGCAGCTCTAGCCTCTAGGCAGGGGAAAGCCGGGTAATGAGCTAAGTACATGGGTGCTGGAAGTGAGGACCTGGGTACAAACAGTGACACAGCATAGTGACATAGGGTAGGTTTAGGGCTTCGACCAAGGATTAAAGGTGGAGAGAAAAGAGTTGAGACTTTTGTCCCCAGCAAGTGACTACAGCCGTGGGTGGTTTTAGTGCTTGAAGCACCACCATGCTTTGTCCCAGACATGCCCAGCCCCCTCTTCATCAGTGTATTAAGGCAACTGAGGATCACTGTATGTGTCTATAGAGAAGGGTCAGGGTGGCTGGGACCGGGGGACCTGGTGAAGTGGGTTGCTCCCAGACCCACCTGTTGCCTTCTGGTCCCTAGGAAGCCTACATTGCAGACCTGGATGCTAAAAGTGGGGCAAGCCTGAAGCTGACCTTGTTGAACCCCAAGGGGAGGATCTGGACCATGGTGGCCGGAGGGGGCGCCTCTGTTGTGTACAGGTGACTGGAGCGGGGGTGGGGGTGGTGGGGGTGGGGGTGGCTGCTACTGAAGAGACTGCAGCCAGGTCCATCCAGGGCCCGCATGCGTGTGGTCTGGATCTGCATTTGTGCCCCCCAGGCACTGGGCTGCCACCCCTACCTCTAATGTCTGAGCCAGCACTCACTCCTGTGTTTCCCTGGCAGTGATACCATCTGCGATCTGGGGGGTGTCCACGAGCTGGCCAACTATGGGGAGTACTCGGGTGCCCCCAGCGAGCAGCAGACCTACGACTACGCCAAGACAATTCTCTCCCTCATGACCCGCGAGAAGCACCCCGATGGTGAGGCACATGTGACGGCCTGGCTCAGCCTGCACGGTGGGACTTGCTTGGGGCGGGCAGCCACCAAAGTTGTGGTCCTGGGGCGAGTGATTTCTCTCCTGGACTCAGTTTCCCTGACTGCACAGTGGGCAACAGCAGCTCCTGTCACTCTTTAGAGGCTGGAAGCCCTGCAGCAGCTCCTGCTGTGGTGACTTTTTTTTTTGAGACTAGGTCTTGCTATTTTTGCCTGTGCAACTGCAGGCTCTTGTTGCCTGGGGTACCACAGACTCAAGCAATCCCCAGCCTCAGCTTCCCAGGTAGCTGGGATGACAGGCATGCGCCACCACACCCAGCTATTTTTTTGGAACTAGGTCTCATACGGGCCCCAGGCGGGACTCGAACCACAATCCCTAGCCCCGGCCACTTCATAGACTGAAGCTTACAGGCACGAGCCACCATGCCCAGCTGCTGTGGTGACTCTTGACTCTCTTCTGAGTGACCTGCTTTACATCTCTTGCCCAGGGGGTACTTCCCACCTCCCATTACCAGCTTTGCAGTGTTTTGGGAGCACTCATACCGTTTTCCCGTCCTTTGAGCCAAACAGGAAGAGAGTCTCCTCAGAGATACCTGAAACCAACTGGATAGGATACTATCCAGCTAGGAATGATGTGCCGTCTGTGGGTCAGGGCCGCCACCTGCTTGGTGGTGTGGGTGACAGCAGGTGTAGCCAATAAAGCTGGTAGAGGTCAAACCTGAGCAGCCTGCCTCCTGTGTCTCGGGCACCTCCTAAAGCCAGGAGCAGGGGACCCTCGAGAGAGTGAGCTCCTTGGCTTGGGTTTCTGCTCAGACGCTCGGGTTTCCCTTTCTAACCTTCTAACATCTCTCTTGCTGCAAATCCAGGCAAGATCCTCATCATTGGAGGCAGCATTGCAAACTTCACCAACGTGGCCGCCACTTTCAAGGTAACCAGCCCCAGAGCGCTGTGTAGTTTCTGGGGAACATGGGTTGGAGGGAGCCAGAAAGGAGGTTTCTACAAGCAAGGTATGAGGCAGAAGCAAGTTCCCATAAGTTACCCAGCCTTGTTAGGGACTCTTGTCCCAGAGCCCTGTTTTGGGGTACAAAAGATAAGGGACAGGTCTGGATCTGCAGCTGCATGTATCTGGACAAATAGCTGACACTGCGGGCCAGCCTCTCCCCACCTAAAGTATGGGCAGAAGAGGGAGTTCTGCCTGCCTATAAGGACCCACTTGAAAGAACCAGCTTATTGGGCCTTATTCTCAACACGTTGCTACTGCGCTCGGGGTCTCTGCAGCTCCTTTGGCTTTCATCTCAGCCTTCAGCCTCATCCCAAGGGGTGGTGTTTCCTAGGCATTGTTCAACCCACTCATGGGAAAGGCTAGACTGTGGGGGCTTCGTGAGCAGCAGCCCCTGTTCTGTGCACAGGCTCCTCATGCCTGTAACTACTGAGTTGTGCTGGCTTATTTTTAACTGCCTGTCTGTTCTCCCCTTGCTCCTCAGGGCATTGTGAGAGCTATCCGGGACTACCAGGGCCCCTTGAAGGAGCATGAGGTCACTATCTTTGTCCGAAGAGGTGGCCCCAACTACCAGGAGGGCTTGCGGGTGATGGGAGAAGTTGGTAAGATGGGGACTTTTTCTCCCCCTCCCACCTGAATGTCGGTGACCTCCCTGAAGAGAGCTGTCTCGCCCCTCAGGCATCCTGCTCCTTCCTGGAGAGTTGACTTGCTTCCGGTCCACCCTGCCTCTGTTGACACAGAGCCCCTGCACCAATGACCTCCACTCCACCTTGGGCTGTGAAGCTGGGCGGTGAAGCACTCTCACTGGGCTATTCATTTAGCAAATATTTGCGTAGTCCCTGCCTGCATGGGGCACTGTGCTGAACCTTGGGGTTACAGCCTCCCACGTGACAGATGACACGTGCTTGTGCTATTGAGAATGTCATCTGTCATGTCAGCTCGTGCTAAGTGCCTCGAAGGATGACAAGCAGGGTGACAGGGTAGTGTGCAGAGGAGGGCACAGGCTCAGTTTTAAATGGGGGATCAGAGAATGCTTGACTGAAAGGTGACATTTGGGTGGGGACCTCATGGAGAGGGGGGATCTGCAGAGCAAGAGGCCTGAGACCAGAACTCGTGTGTAGGACTGGGGGGAGGCCTCGAGTCTGGACCTGGGCCTGGGCCCAGGGAGTGAAGTCAGATGGATGACTATGCCAGAGGTCCCAGGAGCGCTGGCTGTGACCTGGGCTGCTGCCATTGGGAGATGTGACACAGGAATAACAGTGTGACTTAGAGCTGAAGCGTTACTTGGCTGCTGACTGGAGAGCCAGCGAAGAGCAGCTGGGTGGAACTGGGGCCTGCCTCAGAGGCTGTGGTGTTAGTCCAGGGCAGAGTTGGGGGCTTGCCTGCCGAGGGCTGAGGTGGAGAGAGGTGGTAGTAAGTGGTCAAGCTGACCAGTGGAGGTCAGAGGTCAAAGGAGTGATGAGAGCCACCCCTTACTGACAGGAGGGAGAAGAGGATGTGGAACACATTGTTGTTTCCTGTCTTTTGTGTTTGGATGTTTCATGTAGGTTCCTGAGCCTCCAAGATGCTGGGGACCATGTCTCTTCAGTCAGGACTAAAATGGGGTCTCTGTAGGTTGACCAGATCGAACCTGAACTTTGTAATGGACAATTTTGGTCATGAGAGCAGCTCTGTGTGGAGCAGAGGTTCATAGGACTTGTCAGAGGGGTGACGGACATGAGACACTATCACTCAGGGATCCTGGAGAACCAGAATCCTTTCTATCTCCCATCTTTCTATATCCAATAACCACGGCAGATGCCAGGCCCACCTAAGTCACTTGTGTGGTGCTGTGTCTTAGTTTCCCCCTCAAACTGAGAACCTGGCATGGGCCAGGCCCTTAGGATAGCACAGTGAGTGTGACTCAGTTCATACACTGAGCTTGGGGGTATTGAATAAGTAGACAGCAAATGAGCAAGGTGCTGTTGGGTGGAGGCCTCAATGGTGAGGCCAGCAGGGTGGGGCCGAGCTGCAAGACTGTCACAGTCTGGGAAAGCCCTTCTTGGAAGGTGGCCTTGGAGTGGAGACCAGCCAGTGAGGGCTCTGTGGAGAGGGAGGATCAGGACCCAAGTCCCGAAGAGCCACCCTGGGTGTTCAGGAGCAGAGCCCAGCCAGGGTGGGCGAGGGCACGGAGAATCAGAGTATGGATGGTTGCTTGTGGCTGCTGGTGGTGGCAGGCTCCTGGCTTGCTCTTCATGTCAACAGGTGGTCTTAGTCAAGACCCGCTGGCGTTGCGCTGCACCAGCAGACTTGTTCGGATAATTGGTCTGGCCAGGGCTCCAACATGGCCTGTACAGGGTTGTGGTCTTGGGCACTTATTTGAAGCCTCAAGTGACTGGTCCTTCTTCCTCCCTCCCAGGGAAGACCACAGGGATCCCCATCCACGTCTTCGGCACCGAGACCCACATGACAGCCATTGTGGGCATGGCCCTGGGCCACCGGCCCATCCCCAATCAGCCACCCACGGCGGCCCACACTGCAAACTTCCTCCTCAATGCCAGTGGAAGCACGTCGGTAGGTGCTGCCTGCCCTGCCCCTTAAAGCTGCCCTGCCATCATTTTTGCCCCTTCCCTCCCAGTTCTATCCAGGACATAGTGCCCTGAGCGCTTCGGGAGCATCAGGGAGAAGAGAGTGCTTGCTTGGTTTCTGAATCCCTTGCATCTCTACCTTGATCTGCCCTGGTCAAGGTAGCATCATGGAAAGACCAGGGGTTTTAAAATCAGATCTGCGTGTGCCATGCAGGGCCTGTGCCTGCTCAGAGCCTCAGTTGGCTCTCCTGGAGCAAGGGGACCAGACGACTCCCACCTCAGAAGGTGGTTAGAACAGCACTCTTTGGAAGCCCCTTGTAGAGAACAGTGGCATGCCTGGTTCTTCTTACCTGATTTACCTGGGGTCTTTAAGTACCAGTTGCTTTATTCCCCAGTCACTAAAACTCTCTTGTCCCGCCCCAGACTCCAGCCCCCAGCAGGACGGCGTCTTTTTCTGAATCCAGGGCAGATGAGGTGGCCCCTGCAAAGAAGGCCAAGCCTGCCATGCCACAAGGTAACTCCAGCAGTTTCAGTCCCCTACCCCTCTTCCCTTTCCAGGTCAGCAGAGATGGACAAAAAGCAGTTTGGGCTTTGTTCTAACTGGTGTGAGGGATGGGGACAGGTGAAGATGCCATGACTTTAGTCTCTCCCCCATGGGTCTCTCCTGGTGCTCAGGACCCATGCTGTGCCTGGGTGACCTTGCTGTTCCCCTTCTCCTGCACCCCCTTAACTGCCTTTGAAGGGAATGTAAGCTGGGCAGGGAGGCCATGGAGGAGATGGAACTATAGGAACACCAGGAGGTGGGAAGATCTCCCAGAACCGTCCCCCTTGAGAGTTCCCACCCATCCTCATCTTCCTTGGGTCTCTTACAAAGACCAGTGAATCCATTGTAAAAATGACAGGCTTCTAGCCCGCCTGGACTTTCCCACTTTTGTCGCTCAGTCCTCTGGTTCCTGCAAGCCAGCCTTTGCAGCCAGCATCACATAGCAGGTATTAGTTAAGCCTTGGGGTGGTGTGGACTGTGCAACCTTTTTCTGGTATGGACAGAGCCTGCTTCAGGTGTTTGGTGAAGTAGCAGCCTGGCTCTGGGCACTTGCAGTGGGGAGGCAGTGCCCTGCAAGCCCCAACCAGCAGCTCTGTCCATTGCAGAGTGACAGGTCCACCCTACTCTGTCCTGATGACCTCACTGTGCTTCGCGGGGACAAAATGGACTGGATGGAGAGAGTGGGAGTGGGCCAGCTGTCCTTCCAGTGGGCCTGGGGGACACTTTGGTGTCCCTCCAAGTCTTGTGCTCCCCCTGTCTTCTTTCTGCCCCCTATAGCCTTTTGCCCTTTCTCACTCCACTCCACTGATGGGTACATTCCCGTCTTCTCTTGGCATTGCTGCTTCTGTCTTGTGGAATAGATGAGAGAAGGCGAGGGTGTCAGGCCTAGCAGGCTGGTCCGTGGAACCCTTCCCCGTGCCCACCCTCTCCTTCCAAAACTTCCAGTCATCAGCAGGTCACTCAGTTGCCTTGGTCATTTTCTTTGACAGATTCAGTCCCAAGTCCAAGATCCCTGCAAGGTAGGATGCCCCTGCCCCCCCCCCCCGCCCCCCCCAGTCCACGTGTGGCTTTGTTTTCCCTCCCTGGTGGGTTGCACTGTTGTCTGGGATATATTCTGTCCCTGGCCCCCCAAGTCCTAGTCTTTGCTCTCCCTTCCCACCCCTGCTTAGTTTGTGCCCCCACTTGAGCACCCCTCCAGTCATCCACAGCTACTGTAGACTTGCCCTCGGGAGGGTAGTATAGAAGGAGCTGGGGCCAGGGCACAGCTTGGGGGAGTGCAGCGGTGCAGGGAGGGAGAGGAGGGAGCCATAGAGACTAAAGGGTGTCACAGCTCAGTAAGCGACAAGGGGAGCCTCCTGTCATCCCCATTCTCCCATTGTCTTTCTTTTTTGCCTTTTCCCACCTCAGCCTCACCACTGCTGACTTCACAGCTCCCAGTACCAGGAACACATTTAGATTTCTCTGGGGCTTGGGTGGCAGACAAGAGAGAGAGACCTGAAAGGGTGTCTGGTGCATCTTTAGAAGGGTCTGGGCGTCGGATGGCGTGGGAGGTGACAGTTCCAGTGGACATTTCCAGTGTCACTGTACAAGCACACTGGAGCACAGTCACCTCGTGGCAGAGGGGAGTAGATGAACGATCACAGCATTCAGACTTCCATTTAATGGGTTGATTTTCTTTTTTTTTTTTTTTTTTGAG
>PVHY01024313.1:0-12659 GCA_004024945.1 Uropsilus gracilis
ACTAGATATCACTATTTTTGCCCATGGAACCGCAGGCTCACATTGCCAGTGGTACCACAGACTCAAGCAATTCCCAGGTAGCTGGGATTACAGGTGTGTGACACCACGCCCAGCTATTTTTTGGGACTAGGTCTCGCTTTGTTGCCCTGAGCAGGACTTGAACCGCGATCCCTAGCCCCAATCGCTTCATAGGCTGAAACTTACAGGCACATGCCACCATGCCTGGCTAGACTGTGCTTTCTAAAGCCTCATGTAGTGCTCTTTCCTCAAACTGAAATCCACCATTTTCTTCCTTGTGAGTGTGAGAGGTGAACAAATTGGTTCCAGGTGGGGGCTTAGCACTAAGTACAGCCAGTCCCTCTTACTGTTTCTACATTCTTGAGAAAAAGGAACTTACTTCTCTGACCCTCAGCCTCCTTATCGGTAAGACTGTAACCAAGGCTATATGGTGAAATTGTTTTCAGACCCATTTATTTTCAGAAAAATAAGGCGCATCCAAAGTGAAATTTGCTTTTGCAGACACAGCAGAGTCTGGGCTTATCAAATAACCATGAGTTGAGCTCCAAGGAGCTGGAATTGCAAGACACAAGTGCAGAGGAGAGGGTCTGCCCAGAGGCAAGGGACCCACCAACAGAAATTCAGAACTCTGCTTATCTGAAGAAGAGGCTCTCCATGCTTTTTCCTGGATGAACTAGTCAATCAACTCAGCCAAGTCCACACTGGTATGACCTTAGCTTACTCCTTCATCAATAATGTTTCAATTCTTCAACCCCCAAACCCTATATAACCTCATTCCCTTTTTAACTACATTCTTGCTGGTATATACCACTGGTGGCCCATGTGTGACCATCCCATGAAGGAGCATTATACATTAGTTATACATTAGAACTATTATACATTAGTTCAATTCATTTAATAAGCCCCATTCATTGAAGAAAAATACAAACAATAGTGACATTGATGGTGGAACATGAAATAGGTCCCTGTCGTGAACATGTTAATGGTAAGGTAAGTTTGAGTTTATCTTCCTTCTACTTGCTAATCAATTGGCAATGAAACTTACTTTTGTTTCTCAAGACCTGGTTTCATGGCATGAATGTTTGAGCACAGTGGGTAGCAGATCTGCTGGCCGGGTAACAAAATGAGGCTAATAATGCCCACCTCTCTGGGGGAAGGCTGATGGAAATACATGGTCCTGGCAAGTGGCAGAGAAGCCTGGGTTTCCTTTATTATGTTCTTTACGGAAAATGCAAAACTTTCAGGCACATGAGTCCCACTAGGTTCAAGAGTTCCACTAGGCATTCAACTTTGAGGAAAACACTGATTGAACAACTACATTGTTGCTTGACATTTTTTTGGAAGTCATTTTCTCAAATTAAGAGGCTCTAGTAGAACTTCAGCTCCATCCAAGAAGGCTGGAATAGACTCTGAGGCCAGAAAGCCAGGTTGATGATCTGGTTTTATCAGGGAGGCACTGATGGAAGTGGGGACCACAGTCCTCGATGAACGAAGTCCACCCACTTCCCAACACCTGAAGGTTTTAAATGGTCATTTCTATACCCAGCTGCTTGTTCTTGAAGTTGTCCATGGTATGCTCGTGGCCAGTACAGCATCTTCCCTCACAGTGTGGTGTCACTCTAGCTGTCCACACTGCACACTAGCTTGTCTATCCCAGAACAGGATAGACAAGCCTGTTGTCCCATATTGCAGTACAGGACTGTGCATACTACCACATAATTGTCTCCAGGGAAGGGAAAGCAGACACTGTTTACATATTCCATAGAGTGTCCAGAGAAGGCAATTGACTTACCCAAGGTCACATAGGTGGCAGAACTTGGTTTAGGGCACATGAGTTCCCATGAGCACTTAAATTCTTATTACTTGGTGCCACCATCATCGTATTAACAAAGGCTCACAAAATTAGCTTTGCATCCTGGATCTTTCCTGTAAAATAGATTCACTATCTTTCCACTGTTTTCTGAGATAGCAATCTGAGTGAAGGTTGAACACACCCACCCCAAACATAGGCTTTGGAGTCAGATGGAATTAGGTGACAGCCCTTCTCCTGAGTTGACCTTGTGCAGGGGACTTAACCTCCTTAAACTTCAGCTTTCTCAGTGGTAAGACCAGGACAATGATGTTCACCTTCTTGGATTGTTGTGAAGATCCACTCTCTTGGCAAATGGTCTTGCTAAATGCTGATGTAAGTGGTGTGGATACAGTAGTGAACACAGATAAAACACCCTGCCCTCTGGGAACTTCTGTTCTAGTTGGAAAAGACAATGGATAAACATATAGACCAAGAGGATTTTTTTCCAGTTACACAATGACAAGAAAATAAATGTGAACAATGGAATTATGGGAAACACAAATGCTACTTGAGCTAGGACAGATGTCTGTCTCTGAGAGGTGACATCTGAGCAGGAGGGGGAATATGAGAAGGAACTGGCCATGGCCAGACTTGGGGGAGGTCAAGGGAGATGATGGGGTGGTCCTGGAGCAGGGACTGAGCTAGGCTTGGAGAAAGAATATGGAGGAGGCAGGCAGGTTGGGACATGATGAAGTATTCATGACTATTCTAGGCCCACAGAGAGTTCTGAGCAGAACTGTGATTTCTTTTCTTGAAATCTGATCTTCTCTGTAACATAGTTAATACAGGACATTTCACAGGGTGAATGTTTAATAAAAGACAACCTCACCACTGTTTATCATTCCTAGGCATCAATCACCACTAGCCACAACAGACTTCTGGAAGGTGGGTGGTCCATGTATGTCTTCAATCTAAAGACTGTGTACCTCGATGTACCTGTTGGGGTAGGGCGGACCCCTTGATTTCCTCTCTCTTTGCACTCCCTCTTTCCTGCAGCCCAAGTCAGATGCCAGCCACTTCTGCCAAGCTAAGGGGCAGCCAGCGTAGGACCCTGGCCCCCCCTCTAGTTGGCTCCAGCTGGAGGCCTCCAAGCCGCCTTCACGTTGCTGTAAAAATGCGAAACATTCTAGCCATTTTAATTACTGGGCGTTTCATAAGCCAGCAACCAGTTCATACAAAGGAACAACAGACAAAAAATGATTTTTTTTTTGCCTCTCCCTTCTTTCCCCTGCTGAAATCAGCTTCCGATTGCTGGCTCTGAGGCCATGCAAAGCACGTCAGGTATGCACAATCTTCAGAGTTGGTTGATGTGACATCGAGGTCTTTTTTTTCCCCCCTCTAAATACTTGAGGCAGGGGTAGTTGCAGCTATCTGCAAGCAGTTTGGAAAGTTACTAGTCATATTCCTTCCTGACATATTCCATATCAAACTCACCAAGATTGTGTTATGAAGTAGGGTGCAGGGTGTAGTGGATCAGCCTGAGCACTAAGTTGGGGGCTTAGTTCCTGAAATTCCAAAATGCCTTCATGACCAGGTACTCCTGAGGCATGAACCCTCAACACACTATCCCAGGATTGCCTGGATGTGGAAAAGAACTTAAAAGTTTATAACAGGGTTAGAGAAACCTCAGTTTTCTAATCCTCATTTTTCAGCGAACTCTTTCTTCACTAATAATCTAATAGTTTATTGAGGATCTTTCGGGTATCAGCCCTGTACTAAAAGCTCAGAAGAGAAAACATTGTTAGTTAGCTCACTTTCTAAAGAGGAGGAGATGACATGGAAATCGACAATCCCAGCATAGCCTGATAAAGTCTGAGGTAATTTTTGATGGGTGGAATCCAGCTTGGGTGGAAGAAAGGCTCCCTTCTTAATAATAACAAGCCTAAGGCCGAGTACGGTGGCTCGTGCTTGTAAGCTTCAGCCTATGAAGCGGCCGGGGCTAGGGATCGCGGTTCGAGTCCTGCCTGGGGCCCGTAGCGAGACCTAGTTCCAAAAAAATAGCTGGGCGTGGTGGTGCACGCCTGTCATCCCAGCTACCTGGGAAGCTGAGGCTGGGGATTGCCTGAGTCTGTGGTACCCCGGGCAACGAGAGCCTGCAGTTCCATGGGCAAAAATAGCAAGACCTAGTCTCAAAAAAAAAAAAATAATAATAACAAGTCTATATGATAATATGTGCCTGTAATAATAACACTAAAGCCTAATAATATTATGTGGCCATTTACTGACAGCGGACTCTCTGCCAGGTATTCTGCTAAATCTATTTTGTATATCATCTTGTTGATTTCTCACAACACTGAGAGGTAAGAACTAATGCTGTCCCTATTTTACAGATGGAAAAACAGAGGCAGAGAAAGGTCACTTGTCTCTGATTATACAGTTAGGAAATGCCAATACTGTGCTGGTAAATATTTAACAACTAACTTTCTAGGACAAAAGCCCTGGTTAGTAGCCTTGCCATTTGCTATGGTGTGAATACTTCCATAATGACCAATTTTAAGTTCCAAAGTGATGTCATTGAATGCAGGGTTGGGAAGAACATGCAGCAGGTGGCATACCCTGACAAAATATCTTTACCATATAGATATAGTAGCTGGAAGTAACCTCAAGAACCTAGATAAATGTAGGATGTGATGAAATAATTGAAGTCACAAGTTACAGAAGTACAAAAGCACTTAAGTGTTTGCAAAATACTGAATACCAGAGAGCACAGAGGTGGAAAGGAGCACAGAATTGGAGACTGAACTTCCGATTTTGGCTCCATCACTTATTAACTGTGCAACCAAAACCAAACTACTGAATCCTGTCTTTCCTATAAAATGGGCTTGATAATAACAGGTCCAGGATCCCAGAGTTGTGGGGATTAAATACATTTAAACCTGTAAGTACATAGAACAGGATGGAGCACAAACTACATCCTCAATCAATGTTAGCTAATTATTACTTGATCCTTGAAATAACCTCTGTGAATTAGATGTTTGTTTTTGCTTTACAGAGAATAAACACAGAGAGAAAGTTAGAAGATGGGGGAGCTGGGACTTGGACAAATGTTCTGATTTCTGCTTCCTTGTCCATCACCAGGGCAGGAGACCATGTTGACTCTATGGAGTATTAGTCTCCAGATCTTTTCTGAATGAGGTCCTAGCTGACTTATCTCACATACTTTGATGTCTGGATAGAGCATTTGGGGGAATCCCCCTGGTGATGACAATGTATCCTTCCTCTGTTCTGTGGGTTTATTTTTCTCAATGTAGGTTAAAGCTAGCAAGGTAGTTAAGAGGATAGGTTCCTGAATCTTGGATCCCAGCATCCCTGCAGCTTCCTGGTCAAGCAGCCTTGAGCATGTTCCATAACCTATCTGTACCTTTCTTTCTGTATCTTAAGGAATAATGGGTGGTAAGGATAATCCCACCTAGCTCACAGCCTCTGCAGTAAAGATTAGTATGAATTAATATATGCAAACTACCCAGGAAAATGTCTGGCTCCCTTTGGTACCTAGTAGAAAGCCATTATTGTCAAGTTTTTTTTTTCATCGCCCCTTACCCCCTTCACCATCATTCCTTCTTTGGGTATTGCTTTCATTGTCAAAGGGGATATTGGCTTCTCTTTAATAAACACAGAACATTAGGCTACCTGAGAGCAGGTGTTGGTCTCATTTCTCTCTTTACCTGCGGAGCCACACCTGGTACATAAATGCTCTCAGTAAGAGCTGACTATGTGCCAGGCTCTGTGCCATGTGCCTTAGTCATATATCATCAAACTTGTTGGATCCTCTTTACCATTAGACAGCTGAGAAATTGAGGAACATGTTCAAGGTCACAGTGAAGAAGTGGAGACAGATCAAAACTCAGGTTTGCTAACATCACAGGCCTTGTTCTGACCCTCTTGTCTGTCTGTCTTCCAGAATGTTCTGGAATATTCTGGCAAGTTTTGAGAGATTATAAACACCTAACTCCCTGGATTTATATTTGAATAAGGAGGATTCATTGATTTACGTAAGGTCACCCAGCTATTGTCTGTGCTAGGACTTGGCTGAAAACCTGGTATTCTGCTTCAAGCCCATGCTTGGAATTTCAGGAGGAAATGAAGTCATATTCAATAGCTGTTAAAATGCACTGATCAGTATTCTATCAGCTTGCCTCTGGATTCGGGGCCCTTTGTAATACAAATGTAATTTTCCTGTGGCATCTATCCAAATTCTGAGTAAGAAGGGCACACCCACACCCCCAGAAAGTCTCCTGCTTCTCTCCACTCTGAACCAGGCAGAACAAGAGATGCAGCTCATTTGCCTGACGATAAGACTCCCTCACCAGCCCTGGGTGGGAGGCACCTGTGCCTCTCTCTGGTTGCATCATACAAAGATCAAAAGCTCTGAGAACTCAGTGGGAACCCAAAAGATGAAGAGAAAATGCCAATTACCTCAAATGCCCTGATGAGCCCATGGGCACAGAGACATTGCATGTTAAAGAAAGAAGATTGATTTGGAAAGAGATCTCTAGATCTAACTATGGCCCTGCCACTTTCTTGCCTGCAAGAAATGGGACATAGAATGAAACTTTTCATCTCAGTTTTCTTGACTGCAAAGTGGGCATGAACAACACCTATTATTTAGGGTTGTATGGGTTGAAGCAAGTGTTTATTGGAAGTGACTTTGTTTGTAGATGATACTCAACTAATATTCTCTGTTTCCTTCTTATCTTAGAAATCTTGCTCAGCTTACCATCCCATGATTGGTGAATGTTAGAGGTCTGGAAACACTGTCTCTCATGGGTGATTTAGAGAAGCCTGGAATGATGGAGAGATGGGTAGGGTAAGGGGTTTGATTCTTTGTCTTGCCTCTGCCAATAATCCTGGGTGGCCATGTTAAAGTCATGGGAAATGATAGATGAAAGAGGCATGGCCACCTTCTTAGCCAAGTTTCCATGCCTGAGAATGAGGGGATTGGATTTGGTGACCCACAGTTCTGATCTCTGTCATACTATAATATGGGTTCTCAAGGACCTGCCCAGCCCCTGGTTGGAAGAGCCAGCTCCTGGTGCACTTGACTCTCCTGTGGCACTCTGCCCCACCCACTATTGTTCTAATGTTTTTCTCTCCCACTAGATTGGAAACTCCTTGAGGGCAGGTCCTGCCATCTTGTGGGCAGGTCCTCAGTCCTCAGTTCCATGTTTGGTTCACTGCTAGATCCCTAGTACCTAGAATGTAGTAGTGCTTACTCCATCTATGTCTGGGGGATATTTGATGGAAGGAGGAAGAAGAAAGGGACTCTGTTTCTTTTCTCCAAAGACCTGATACTTTCACTGTGACATGCCAGTCATGAGGCAAATAGAGAAGTAGAGCAAGAATGGCCCACCCCCAACTTCAGGAAAGTGAAACCACTGAAACTGTCTCACCCATCTGAGAATCCAAAGCCCATACTAGTTGACCTGTTGGTAACTATTGGATGATGACAATAATCTAGGATATAAGGAACCAAGAATACTGTAAAAATCAGAGAGTATAAGTGAGATAAGGAACAGAATGTTTGGGACGAGAACTGGGGAAGACCACAGAGTCCAGTGGGCAATGTGTGCTTCTCTGTGCAGAGAGAGGGAACCTGGTCAGTAAAGTGTTTACTTCAGTGGGAAGGAGACATCAGCTGAAAGACCCCGCTGTGATGGCTTCAGTGTTCTAACTCCAGACATACCAGGGTGATCTTGGGATATGATGTCAGCTTCACCCAGAGCACTCTGATTTCAGAAATAAAACATGGAGGTCATGCTGACATAAGTGGCCCAGCCTGTGGGACAATGACATAGATTGCTGGAGACAAAGACAATGGAATTGTGGTTGGATTGCTGGCCTATTACGAATCATTGTGTCCCTGGGCCCCACTGCTGTGGGAGCTGAATTCCATGGAGTTTCTGGGCTCAAGAGGTTGAATGCCAGGACTTAAGCTATGGTGATCCTGTGAAGGGGATACTCTCCCTCCCTTTCCTGTCATTCATTAGTCTAGTTCTTCAGTATTTAGTAAGTGCCCACAAGGTATAGACTCTGTTCTGGGTACTTGAGAGGCTACTCTCCTCTGTTCAGAAGAGAGACACACACCAAGGCCCAGGGTAACAGAGCCTGGGAGACACTGGTGGGTGTCCAGTGTGAGTGGGTGGGGAATGACAGAGTGGGGGGGGGTCAGTTCTTCTGAGGCAGCGGGGGTCAGGACAACATCACGAGCGGATGACTCAAGCTGAATCCTGAAAGCCCTCATGGAGGGTGAGTTCCAGGCAAAGAGTGAGTATGAACAAGCCTCAGAGGCAGGAAACCAACAGTTGGGACATCAAAGGCTAGAAGATGGGAATGAGGGCATAGGTTTGCAGAGATAAGCAAGGACTGGCCTGCTGTTTCATAACAGCAATCACATTGTATTCGTGTAAATGACTCCTCTCTGGGGGGCCCTGCGAAGACCCAGATCACAGAAGGCCTTGCATGCCTTTCTTTGGATAGTAAGACTTTGTTCAGGAAGCCCTGGAGAACAAATGAAGCATTTTAAGCAAAGGACAGCATGGTTTCGGATTTAAATTTGAAAACCTTTACATGAACAGCAGTATAAATATTGAATTTGACAGAGAGAGACGGGCTAGCGTGAGTCTGTGGCTGTTGAAATGGTCAGGAATGAGTCTCTGGGGGGCTGATCCCAGGCAGAAAGGGTGGGAACGGGTAGAAGGGATGGGTGATGAGAAGGGATGGGTGCAGAGGCTCTCCAATAGGGCTTGATGAATAGTAGTTCCCTGGGCTGGGCTGGGTAGGGGGTGGGCATTGGGGGGAATTAACAATGAGTTTTGAGGTTGAGGAGCTCTTGGGACTTCCAGGTGACATGGTCCAGGGAGGCTGGATATTGGCCAGAACTCGGGGTGTTGCTGCCTTCTGTGTCCACGGTCATGCGCAGAGCATGGCAGTGGGGTGGGATGAGCCGGGGAGAGTGGAGAGAAGGGAGCCAAGGACAGACAATCGGGAAACACCTATATTTTAATGGCAGGAAGAGCCTGGAGAGGCTGCCCAGAAGACTGACACGCACTTGGAGAGGCAGAGAGTGGACACTCAGCAGCCAAGTTGAAAGAAAGATGCGACCAGCAGCGAGAGCTCTTTGGACCACCCCCACCACATGGGACAAGCAGCCAGTTTCAGCTCCAGCAGGTTCACAGAAGCAGTTCGAGTGCCCTGATAGAACAGTCCAGCCTGACAGGCCAACCACACCTCCATCCTATCCCTCCCAGGTTAGGAAGCATGCCTGGCAGAGACACTCTAGCTGCGTCTTCTGTGCAGAGCTGAGCTTGCAACCTTCCGAGAGACCACAAAGGAGCTACTCATTTCTAAAGAAAAAACACGTGAACTCCATGGACATAAGGAAGACATTAAAACAGGGTCGAGGAGGCGATGCCTTCCCCTCTACTAACAGTGCCCTTCAGAGAAATAACCCCCTGACTGAGTACACAGTCATAAGGAAAAAAAAAAAAAGGCAAGAGTTGGAATATTAACTGTTTCCCATCTCCCACCACCCCAAAAACACATGTACGGTGCACATGTGTTTTCTGGCTTAAGAGCTCAGAGAGTCGCTCCCTGTGGAAAGAAATGTCAACCCTGTCAACCCTGGTTCTCAGGTGGATGCAGCCAGAGACTTTTCCTAAGGAGTCTTCACTCCCTGGCAGGGCTGGGGGAGAGCAGGGGCAAGAGATGTCCTGTGAGTTTACTGCCGTGAAATTGGCTCCAGATGGAACCAGCAAAGGTGTCGGCTTGTTGCCGGTGCCAGATGCAGAGAGAGCCTGCAGAGCCTACCATCCCAAGGCCCCCTGTCCTGCAGCGGGCCTGGCCTGGGCTCAGAGGACAGACTGGCTGTGGTTTGGAGAAGGACATTGTGGATATAATGGCTTTCAGATGGACTGCGGGTTTGGGGCAGGCACTGGGGCTGGGCGGGGAAGAGGAGGGGTGTTTCTCCTGGAGGTGACAAAAATGACACAGGTCTTGTCAGCTTTCTTCAGGTTTCATTTCCAGATGCCAGCTCTGCCCTGGAAGAGCAGGGTCATGGCAACTTCTGTGCCTTCACAGTTCTCCCCGATGACCCCAGCCCTGTGATTCACAAATGTGTGGCTTCTAGAGACAGTGAATCTTCTCCTGGGTTGACATGTGGCCAGCTCAGGGATGGAGAGGCTGGGCAGCTGCGGACCCAGACGGGATGCTGACTGAGAGCTTTGTGGCCATCGCAGATGGGAGGGGCTAGCTTCACCCACTCAAAGGCACCCCTACCCACTGACTGGTGTGGAATCTGGTGCCTCTCCCTGCTGCCTTCTTAGTGACACTGGCACGAACTGTAGACTGCAGATTAAGGGGATGGGTGTTCTCTAGCTTATAGTGCCCCCTAGCACTGGCCAGAGGGATAGGACTTGGTGAGCAACCTAAGGAGCTACCACCTGCTTCTGAGTACTGGAAGGGGTGGGTGGGGCCAATCAATTTTACTCATACAATCTACACTTATGACTTCTTTTTCTTACTATCCATCCGTTGCCAAAACTGTCCTCAAGGGCTTACAATCCAGGAAGGGAGAGAGATGGGTAAGCAACTACAATACAATGGGGTGAAATAAAGAAGCATGGGGTGCAAAGCATTGATGAAGACTGGGGAGGTAAATCAGAGAAGGCTTACTGGAGAAGGTGAGAATTAAACTGCACTCAGAAAGCATTATAGGAGTTCAACAAAGTTTGGAAATAAGGTATGGAGATAACAAAAGAAATACTTCCTGACTGCTTAATGCTCATGATTCAAGAGGCAAAGAGGCAGGCAAATAGGTAATTACAATTGGACACTAACAGAAACAAGACCTCCAATCTCTCCATGACATCACCATCATAATCTACATTTTCAAACTATGGCTTGGAGGAGAAAGTACAATAGAACCTGATCAAACAGTTGACTGAGAGGTGGATGGATGCTCTTCAGTCCAGGGGCTACTTGATTTGTCTTGAACCTGTTTAAATGGCAAAAGTCTATCTACCCTTTAGAAATATCCACTTTTTTCCTTGAGGATTCCATAGACTCTTAGACTTTGGGAATTAATGAGGATCTTCTAGTCCGTTGGGCTATTCATTCAATAAACATGTAAGTGGAGACCAGGACAGGTGAGGTGACCCTGTTCTTCTGCAATAATCTTTGCAACAAATCTTCTATCTTTCACTTTTTTTTTTTACTATATCCCCTCTTTGTGCCACAGGAAGAGAGTTTTCATGCATCTCTTTGCAGCAATATAGTTGAATGTTTTCAGAAGACATCCACCAATGATTCAGGAAGGGGGAAGAATAAGCACATAAGAGAGAAACCTTTCAGAAGCAGAGCTAATGTCCCTCTGGTTAACTCAGAGGTGACTGTTACCACAGAGGACTACCTGAGTGGAGTTCCCCAGAGGGTGAGCACCATACCAAGATACTTGGGAGTAGACTCGCCTACTTTCTGAAACGCAAGTGCAAACTGCAAATTCAGGTCTATTCTATGAGTGGTTGGTTCTGTGTGCAAAGGGCAAGCATGCAGCCATGTGCTACAGGTGGGGGGACAATGTGTGTGGGTGAGAGGCAGGTGAGGGAGCAAAGGTCTGCAGCCCGGCCCTGACTGATGCTGCCCATCAGCCTTTGGGCAAATTCCTTCATTTGCCTGTGACTAATTTTTTGCCACCACTGAAACAGGGTGGTCTCTGATGTCCTCTGGATATCAATAGGATATCCAGCATTGCAACAGATACCAGCATCCTGGTGTGGATATGACACAGAGTCACCTCTCCTAGAAAAGTTTCCGGAAAGGGGAATACCAGGTCATCCCAGGAGGCTGAAAGACAGGCCAGAGGCACTTTGAAATTTTTCAGTTCTTCTGAGGTTTGCAAATCTATCATTGTTTTTCAGCTGTCAAGAGAAAGTGGAGAGCAATGTCTTCGTTCTTCCCATTTGCCCAGGTCTACTTTGTCTGGCTTATAAAGTGGCCTTAAGAAAGCAATTCTCACACATCATTAGATTTGATTGATGGCTGCGAGGTCTACTTGTAGCGAGCTTGAGCCAGGCGGAGGGGCTCCCTTCTACACAGGTTCTAGGAACTGGCTTGTTCTCTCCCTCAGGGACCCACAGATTAGTTATTAGGGACAGCTTCCCAAGAGAATGGGAATCTGGACTTTCCACCTGAAGCTGTATGGACCAGTTCAGGACGGCAGCAAGCGGAAGTATACCAAAAGGGCAATTTCATTCCCCTTTGCCTGGAAAAGTCATCAGTTGATTCTTAAGCGTACATAATTAACTAGCCAGCATCAAATGCTTCAGATGCTTTCTCTAAGGAACCCATGGGTTTAAGTTCAGCAAAGGTTATCTGCTTCCTAGTCATAGTCTACACAAGCCTTTCCTTGGCACAAACCTTGGCATTTTTTGACCAAACCTTAACATGAAAAGAAAAAAAGAGAAGGGCTCCTTTTCTCCAAAGCTTATCAAAGTGGCTTTGTCCACAGAGGTATCACTGTGGCCCCATGGCAGAACTATAAATTTTGAGAAAGAAGAGGATCTGAACCAAGCACCTGCTGGAGTCTGTGCCCACTGGCAACGTATTCACTGCCAGTTTCTGGGAATTTGGTTCCCAACCCAGGATACCAGAACTATTTAGGACAGAAGTAGCACCAAGGAACAGACACTGGCAAAGAGACAGCCAACATGATCGTCACCTCCACCAGAGGAAGTGCTGCAACAAAGGAGACTGGAGAACCACGCCACACACCTGCTCTGTGAGAGGTTCCTAA